>CAUYSK010077710.1:0-39407 GCA_963575035.1 Avahi laniger | reverse complement strand
GATTTTATTACCCTTCCCTCCAACATTTTGATGATATTCCTCATCTCAAAGCTACTAGCATAGGGGCAATTCTTTTAGTTTGCTAAGTGATGACTCGGGGAAGGATGCAAATCAAATATACCCCAGAAAGCAGAAAGAATCCGTGCACACTGTAAGTCAAGCTCATGGTGCGTGTGCAGAATCCTTTATTTATAACTGGATTCATCCATTTAGTCAGTCACTCAGCAAACACTTCTTAAAGCTCTCCTGCGTGCCCAAGGCTCAGGGACAGACCAGTGAGATGCACAAGTGTAAGAAAAATCCCTGTGTTGTATCCTTTGAGCACAGTGGCAAGCTTCTACCACCACCATGGTATTCCACATTAGATGCAAATAACCCAGGCTATACCCTCTGGATTTGATGAGCATTTGTTCAGAGCCACCCCTGAGCTAGTTTCCCCAGGGAAGTTTTCCCCTCCCCACCCTCACTGGTTACAGCTAATGACCACTAGAGGGCATTTTAACATTGGCTCAGAACTCACTCCAGGACACTGTCCATCAAAATCCTCAGACTCAATACTGGTACCGACTCCTCCCTCCCCTGAGCAGCAGGGCAGCGTGCAACTCTTCAGAACCTCAGATCGCATGTGGAGACACATTTACTTTACAGAGAGAAGGTAAATTTATGTAAGACAGGAACCTGCTTTCAGTTACCTGTGCATAAGAAACAACGCACTCTGCCTATTGTACTAAAAAATAGCCTCGCGAGTTACAATCTTTGAGAGTGATTTTAGTGCACTGCAGATGGATATAACAATATAATGCCTCACAGATTGGACTTTAGTTTTCATGCCAGACAAAATAGAAATCCAGGAATCTTATCTTCTTTCTTGAGAGATGATTTATGTACTTAATGTGGTTGGGGAAAAAAATGAACTCCCCAACCTTGGGCTTATAAGCTTTGGCTGTATTCTGGAGAAGGAGAGAGAAGACTGACATCTCAAACCCTGAACTGGATCAGAAATTGCATTGCAACTGCCTTCCCACTGAGCTGTAAGAAATGTAAAGCGAAGTAAACACATTTTTCTGGAGTGTAGGAATGGAGGTCCTGTCTAGCCCTGGAGTGCATAACTCATTTGCAGATGAAATTGCTTTAGAAAAGAAATGAAAAACGTGGACGTGTTGACATATTCATTATGAGTCTTTTTCTGTTTCAGATCAGACAGGCTTGATGGGTTAGAACTTATTTTTTCTGTATAATTTTTATGAAGGGCAAATATTGAATCCCTGTAGTAAAAAAATAAATAAGATAATGTGGTCCTCCTGGTCCCCCATGGAAAACCTTTAAGGAACAGCTCAAATGCCTGCGTTAGCCCTCTCTGAACCATTCCTCCTTCCCCAGGATGATGCATTCGCTCCCTTTTCTGTGGTCTCACAGCACAAGCTTGTACTTCGATGCGCACTCGGTCCATGTCTGTATGATCGATGGTCTCTCTTCCACCGGCTGGGCTCACAGAGGCCACGGCCACGCTGCATGCAGGGAATACACGAGGTGCTGAGGACAGGCATAATGGGTTGAACTGCAAATCAGTGCTAAGGAACCTTAGTCCCAAAGACCCTGTTGATAATGACCCTGACAGCTGCTCTCTTAGTTTTTGCTTTTAAGGAAGAGAAGGGAATTGGGAAGGAAGGAAGGGAAGTAGCATTTTACTGGGTCATAGACTATGCTAGATTTTTTGTGTATGTATTTTCATTTAACACACATATACCTCCCATCTCCCATTAAAATAGATGGCCTTATTCCTATTTCAGAAATAAGATAACAGAGATTTCAGTAACTTGCTAGATAACACAGAGCTGTTAAGTAGGGAGCTTGTCAATACAGACTCCTCTGTTCATGTTTTAGTAATGATGTCTGAATCCAACCGGCGCAATCCATGGGGTCTCTGCTTAGACTGAGCTCACCCTCAGAGGGCAATCTCATTTTACATGCTGTGGCCTTATTACCAGCCCAAATTACTAATTTTCTCGTCTGCTAAATACCCTTTCTGTTATTTACATGTTGATAGGGAGATCCACTTGTTGAAGCCCGTTCCAGAGAAGAATTAGGTGGCGCAGTTTTCCACAATCTGAGGAAATGCATATCAAGAGTGTGTACGTCTTTTCTGCTCTCCCAGAATATAAACTCCTTGAGGCTAAAAGACCCGTCTTGTTCATCCCTTTATGAGTCACCCCTCTGCCCCACCAATCCGTCACTGTCCACGCAAACTTCCTTCATACGGCAGATACTCAGCACATATTTGTTCACCTTAGAGTTATTTTGATTAAAGTTGGATTAATTTTAATTGCATTTCACAGTGGCCCATGGAATGGTTTTGGCGACCACTTGATTTTATCCACGTCAGGCAGTTTGGAACTTTCCCACCGTGCTGAGGGCTGGGTGGGGGATAGAGGTAAGAGCGAGTTTCAATTAGGTGTCACTGTGTGAAATTCTTAGGGCTCCCATCTGGTTTTGAATAGAAGGAAAGTGCATTGTTAACAGGGCAGTCTTGAACCACCTTGAGAAGCTTTTGTCAAGTGGGGTCTCCATGGCACTCCTCCACCGCACTCCTCGGAACCACGTCCTTGCCACCAAGAGGAGAGGTGTCTGAGCTTAAAGCTACCAGCTCGTCTGAAGGAACTGACAAGGGGAGGAATGAGGCTCTGAGAATTAGGTGTCTTGTTTCCTCTTTTTGGAGACATTTCACCAAATATTCCTCTCTGTTCAGAACCAAATAATGAAAACCTGCTAAAATACTTTCCCAAGGGCTAAGGACCCATAGCCCAACCTAAAACCAGATGAGATGTTACAAGAGCTAATGAGGTCATGGAGTTTCTGACATGTGTCTCAATTATGATCAGGCTTCTCTGGTTACACAGAAATATGGAAGAAAAAAAACCAACTCTGACTTATATACAAACCAAAATCATTGCCAAGTTTCCAAAATATGTAGCCTTTTCTCTTCTCTTCCCAGATATCTTCTCTATCTTTACAAGGGAATCAAGCCATTGTAATGATATAAGAAACTAATAAAATATTGACCTATCCTCACCATAGAACTAAACATGAGTCAGTCTTTGATTAAAGTGGAAAGTTAAGTAGTAATATGCTTTCTGAGAGTCCCACCAGAGAGCCAGTGAATGGGTAAAAGTGCTTCTAGAAGGGAAGAAGTTAGAGAGTTCAAATGCCTCATCTTTATTCTTGCAATTGCCTCTCTCTGTCAAGCACGCTCGTACTGCGCAACCCAGGCTGTGAGTTTATCACCCCGAGTAGATAAAAACTATATTAGCCAAAGGGAAGAAGTTATAGTAAATGCAATTTCAAGAGCAGGGCCCTAGGCTAGCTAGGTCAACTTTCTTTATTTGTTCTGACATCCCTAAAAAAATTTAATGCTTCCGAACACTGTTATTTTCTTTAATAAAGGCTTGAACAACCTCTGATATTAAAATTTTCAGGAGTGTTTACATCTATACGCTTTTTAGTATCGTTTTTTATTGGCAGAAAGTTCGAGGGTAATAAAAGTACGCATTTTTAAATAATTCATTTGAGCTTTGGTATCTAATTTCAGTCTGGGCTTCGTGTTACTATAGAAAAGAAGGATGCTAAAATGAACAGACAGGAGATTACATTCGCGTTTACTTAAAGGATTGAGCTGGAACTTTTATTGGTGCATGATACTGTGTACTACAAAAACACTGGCCTTAAAGTTGGACCTCTTAAGTCCCCTTGATTATAGACATTAGGATTTTACGACCTCCCACGAAATGCTATTAGGTCATTTCTTCTAATGACTCCAAAGAAAACACTAATCCCCAAGAGACTTACTTTTGTGTAAATCTTTTAACATTTTTCAAAAGTTTATAAGGCAAATTTGCAGGAACGAGCTTGGTTTTCTTTCCTGCTTGCAAAGATGGCAGAGAGGCAACTGTGCGAGCGAAGGCGGCCGTTAGAAAAGGAGTCTGGTTACCTGGGTTCTGTACAAGATCTTGTCTCTTGCGAGCACCGAGACCTTATTCGTCACCTGAATTTCTTAATCTTTGCCTTCTCTTCTGTGGTGACCAGCTTTTCCCATTTTGTAAGGTTGAGAATATCAATGTCTGAAAATATTCTGATATTTTGAGCACTACATAACAGGATTATAAGGCCCTTCCAAGTAGAGAGATATTTTCTCCGGGCTTGAGGAGATTACTTGTATCTCCTTATAATGGAACACTTTTCCACGTGCAGAAAGTGGTGAACTAGCGCAGCCCCATAGATGTTTCACCTCAATTACCATATACTGCTGCCCTATAAGTCCACAATTGAATTACTTTTCATTTTACTTCTAACAAAATTACGCCAACGATTTTTGATAAAACTCTGCATGTGCCCCAGATTACCGATTTTACAGCATTCGACATTCACATAGGACTGCGGACCATACGATGTTATATATTTCGGAGCGTTTCTCCAAGTAATTCTTTTTACTGAGTGTTCTCCTGTGGCAGTCCTTTCTATTCATGGGAAAGAAAGTGGGCTAAGCCTAAGAAGGAATCATTCTCCCAGCATCTTGTTTAACATTATGTTCTCTTTCAGAACACACATCCTCCCTTCGCTTTTCCACAGTAAATATTCTTCCGTGTCCTCCCTTGCCCCGTACGCACCTGTCAATATCCTACCCTTCCTTCAAGACTTTGCAGGTACAGCACCGAACTACTATATTGTTACTCTATCATTTCTGGACTAACACCTTTTTATCAGTATATTTATACATTGTACATAGTTTCCTCCACTAGATTCTGCCCAACTCCAAGGATTGTAACATTGCGTGGAGGAAACTTCTCTCCAGCTAGGAAGACGTGTTGTACTGTCATGTTGGAGAGAAAGTTAGTTATTTGTCTTAAGGCCCTGATTTTTTGTTGTAGCAGCTAATATAACCCCAACTACTCCACAAATTGGTATCTGGAAGCGGGGTGCTGCCAAAACAGAAGCCTAAAATATGTATCTTTGGCTTCGTGGTCAGGTGGCAGGAAGTGCAGAAATGGATGTTAGAGGCTGGGAAGTAAAGGACGATTTGCAATAAAACATTTTGTAAATCTGTCATCTCACATCGCCTGGAAGGCAGACTAAGTGCGTCCAAGCTGCAGCTTTAAGAAAAGTGCTTGGAAAGCGGCAGAACGGTCACGAATGTCGGCTGCTTCCTGCTGCCCATGTCAAGGAGGAGAGGAGTTCAGGAAAGAATCGACCAGTTTCTAAACATCGATGAAAGGGAACAGATAAAAGTCCAGGAATTTAGAGCCTTACACCAGAGAGTAAGAAATAACTCTGCAAAAACCTGTGGCTGAAAAAGGTGCAGTAAGATTTCTTAGTTCAGCAAACAGACTTAGCCTCATGAGTAAAGTTCAAATTAAGGGTCTTTACTTTCTGCCCAAGCCTTTCGTGTCAGCTGGTCTCAAAGTCGTGGTCATTACATGGAGAGAGAGGCACAGGCACCTGGAAGCAAATGATTAAGTAAGTCCCACACTTATGTCCAGGAAAGAGCTCAGGGTATATTTACAGGCACGTGAAACTGATTGGAAGCAATTAGATCAGAAGCCACCTTGGGTCTTGAGGGTGCTGTATTGGCAAAGAAACCATAGGTCTAGTCTAGAAAAGGCTCATGAGTGTAAAACAACCCTAAATGCAATTTGTACCTGCAGGAGATGGACCCTAAAGCTTCACAGTTGCAAGGAACACATTATCCCCAGTACTTAATTCAGAGCTGATCACGGACAAGGGAGAGCCTCCCAGAGCGTGGAGCCACGGAGGGCCAAGAGAACAACGGACAGGAATTTGGCCTGATCGGGGGACTCCTTGCACAGCCAGGGGAAGGGCAAGGAGGGAAGTTGGTGGCAGTGTCAGGTCCTCAGAGGGCCCACCCAGCAGAGAACACAGGACTTTCCTTTTCTAAAAATATATCTGATATAGGACAGACTTTTATTGGGTGAAGCCACTGAGATCGTTGGGAGTTAGTTGTTATAGCAACTGATGTTATCCTAATATTTTTATCCTTCCTACTATCCCTAGCATAACGCACACACTCCTTGTTGCCAACATTTTTAACACTTCTCTGACAATTTTTAAGATCGATATATAATACATAGAGTAATTAGCAATTGATGCAACTGTTATACAATTTTGTTGAGATTCTGATGAATAGCAAGTAAGAAATGATCATCTTTATTTTAAGAAATAGAATTCAGTGATTTTTTTTTTGAACATGTGCCTTGAAAATTCCTCATGAAAATAATCAATGTCATGCTCTTTGTGGTCTAAGAACTTGGGGACCTAATCATCATTTGCTCCTGAGGACCTAGAATTATTTTCTAAGAAAGCCCTTATTTTGCTTGCAGGAAATCCGTTAGCTTCTTATTGGCAAAGATGAGACGGCCCTCCAGTTAGATCAAAGCTGAGACGACACATCCTTACCATCTGTTCGTTTGATTTTTAGAGAATATGAATCCTGAGTGTCTGTGCCAGAGCGTATACCCCTGAACTCTCTGTTGTCTAAGTTGCATCAAAACCCCAAAATACGTGATAGTTACCGGCGATTACTCAAAGAACACGTAATTAATCCATTTTCATTTTCTAGCCAGTTTTATCCTTGGATCAGGCCAGAATATCAGAAAGCTGCATCACCTGAGCCCCTGTCCCCTTCATCTGCCCACCTTCCGCTCCACCTCCCTCTCTACAGAATTGCTTGGGCTGAATTCCATCTCCAAGTTACGTTTGACTTTCTTAAGGAGATGCAGCATCCAACGGCCTTGTAAAAAGAGCATTTGCCGTAGAAACCCTGTTGAAGGCATTGACTACTTCTCTTCTCAGGGCCCAGTCTATAACCCGGGGGACCAAGGACCTTCAATTATCTCTACCTTTTTAAAAAATCTGAAGAAATTACAGCAAAATGTTAATTTGTAATGTTTGGATGGTGGGTATCTTGGTATATGTTTTATTGTTCTCTGTGTTTTTGCCTATTTTTGAACTATTTTATAATAACAATAACAATAATATAACTTGATTTCCTGCCAGCCAGAGGTATCCACTTTCAAAATTTTGTGAGCATCCTTCCAGACCTCTCTCTGTGAAGTGAGCGTGAAGAGCACGTGTGAAGTTCGCAGTTACGGTAGACCTAGTTCAGCTACACTGTGCTAGATACCGCTGTCCACCTTGGGTAGTTACATCATATTTTCTGAGCTTTCTAAAATGGAGATAATAATAATGGCATACACCTCGTAAGAATTAAATGAGAAGATGTGTCTGAAGTGTGTGGCACATTGCCCAAGACACAGGAAGCATCAATACACATGAACTGGTATCATGTATGTGATATTGCATAAGTGGACCGCCGTGGGCTGTTTTCTGTCAGTAAATATAACCCATCGTATTAAAGAAAATGAAAAGAATGATACAATGATGCAATTCCTGTATAGGAATTGGCATACTTTATCTTTATGGGTTGTATACTTCTGACTGCCAAGAAATTCATAATCAAATCTATGCTGGTGGTAAGACCGTATGACCTGAATCATTATGCTCTATTTCCCCTTTTTGGGAGACTTACTTTTTGTGACTTACTTTAAGTCTCTGCTTTATTTTATGTACTCCCCATAAACCTCCTTGGATCCCTGGTGCAATGTGGTTGGGAAGAAAGAAAGTAAAGAAGTAGGAATTTAAAGGACCATGGATGGCAGGCAGGAGGGAAAGCAGAAAAGATCAGCCACACGAGGCTTTGAAGTTGCTGACTGCAATGTTCAGTTTTTGGATTCATGCTAATCGTCATGATCTTTCATCGCACACAGGACCTTTTCAGGTGCTTTCTGCCTGTGCCCGGCTTTGTTTATGTTTTGACTGGCATTAAGCCTTAAATTATTATCCCTGATGCAACCGCGGTTTTTGTAAATGACGCCACCTGAGGGCTGTCATGGGCTCTGGTGTCTGGTAACTGCGAGAGTCATTTCTTTATTATCTGCGTGGAGATTGGGCACTTTGTTTTTCGGGCAGCAAATGTTTCATCCAAGGTCAATTTCCCTCAAGTGCTCAGCACTGTTTCAGAGAGTGTGTGCCGAGGGAATGCAAATTAATGTAATGTTAGCTTTAGCCAAGCCCAGCTAGGAAAGTAAACCTGCTTTTAAAGATACTATAAACACTAATAAAGTCACCTAAATTATAGGATGTTTGAGCATGTATAAATGCATGCAAGTTCACCTTAATTCCAAAGGTATCATTTCATAGCACTTTAAAACTCATCTTTGAATTAGTCTTATTTTTGTTCTTTGCTTATAAGCAAATTTTAATTTGAAATTATTTAAATATCTCTGTCATTATATTTTATTATAACTGGGGGCTTTCAGAATAGGTTAAGAACATATGTATGTTTCGTATTTTTGTTTGATTATAAAAAATGCAACACATGCTTACAACAGAAAATAAGAAATACAGAAAACTCTAGAGGAAATAAAACCATTTATAATCTCCTCACACAGAAACGATCACAGTTAACATTCTTGTTACATCTCTTTCCACACATTGTTGACGTGGTAGGGCTTCTCAAGATGGATCTGTAGATTGTTTTAAGGAAAAACATGGCCGTGTCTTTATAGTTCTAAATGCACCCTTGGAATCACTTCCAAGCTCTGCAAGGCCTCCCCGCCCAGAAGAAAGCAGGGCATGGAGTGAGGCATCCTCCGACCTACTTTTCCACAGGAGGAGTCGCAGCTTTTCTTCCTCTACCACCTTCTACCTTTACTCCTCTTCTCCCCCCAGGAAAGGGAAGACCCTGGCCGGACGGGAGAGGCTGGCTGGGGAAGCCTGGAGCTCCCGACTCTGAAGCCTTTCCCACCCGCGCTCAAGTGGGCTGAGGCGGCCGGCTTTTAAACGTGCCCAGAAACCCCAGAGCAGTCACGTTACATTGCAGGACAGAGGAGGAGGGACAGCAGGACTTCCCGACACCTCTGGGTACTGTTCCTAGGGCCGAATTCCATCCTTGTGTGTTGGAGTCCTTCCCAGGTTTCCCTCTTCCCCTACTTCGGAGCCTCGCGCAGCCAATGTGTTTCACGCCCGTCACGCCTCCCTCCTTTTTCTGGAACTGCCTTCTGTGCTCTTGCAGGACTTTCCCAAGTCCCCACTCTGATCGTGAGATTTGATTAGGGACCACCAGTCATGGTCCCCCGCCCCCTGCCCCAAACAGGGTGGGTACATGACTCCAGCCAGGCTGATCAGAGATGCTCTGGGTCTTTACGGTCAGAATCAAGACACTAGGACCCTTTCTTCTGGTAGCAAAATCGGGAAGACATGCGCCCAGTACTGCTGTGTCTGGGTCTCACGGAATGTGAAAGGCGGAGCTTGCGGTAAGAGGCCATCAGCCCAGTCCTCAGAGAGAGGCAGAGGCCGTAGTTTCAATCCTCCAGGGTCCCTAAATTCTCTTCCCAAATTTCACTTTTCCCTTTCTTAAATTCCATAATTCTATGACCCACCCTAGGAATTTTCTCCAACAAACTAGCTCTGAATTGCTTTTCTGTCACTTGTAACCAAAAGACTCCTGGGGAATAGAACCAGACTCTGCCCCAAACTTTCTCAGTCCCCTGGATTCTCTGCAGCTCTCTGGCTCCCCCACCGTCTAGATTTTCGGCTTTCTGTGCCCCCAAATCCCCAAGTTCTTCAAATCATGCAGTCCTCTCCCCTCGCTCAGGTCCGGCTCTAATTCTCTGTGGCAGAGGGTGAGGGTTAACCCTGTGAGAGGTTATGACTGTGTCGGGTCTCTATCACACTGTCCTTAAAGCCAATTGCTTAGGTCTTTTTAAGTTATACTGTTATTTTGCAATGGTGAAATGGTTAGATAAATCACTTTCTTTAAAAGAGGTGACAGATTGGGTGGTTTAAAATAAGAGAATGTCTAATCAAAAGCCAATGATGACATGTTGGTAAAATGGTATACCACCATCTGTCTGCTGGATTTGCTGGCTTCCCTGTCTAAAATTTGAGTCATGGGTAGAGATGGGTTTGGTTTACTCGATAAAGAATTTGCAGCACCTAACGTGTGCCAGGCGTCGTGTGAGGCTCAGGGACTCTGTCGATCACCGCGAGATAACCTTATTACACCGCGTTTGATTGACGGCGCAGTAAGCTGCAGCAGTATGTTGTCATTTTCCTAGGGAAGACCTCTCCTTAGAATGCCCTCTAGCATTTACTGCTAAAGGCCACGCGCAAACTCCATATCAGGTTATGAATCTGACATCCACCAGTGCTCAAAAGAGACAGGGCTCGTGCCTTTCCTTTGCAATCTGAACTTCCCGCAGCAACCAGCCGCGTCGGAATGAGGTCTGAGAGGCTGCTGAACTCTTGCCAAATGACACTCCACTTTACTGACAAAACAGCATCCTCCTGCTGTTCCTTTTCCTGACAGGTATCTATTTTGAACTCCTTCTAGAGAATGCAGTGACAGTTCCCATCCTTGATCTTTTGGCTCAGCTCCCAGGGAGACCTCCCCATGGCATGTTTTATTCATGGTGATTCCCGGGCTGGTTTCCTCATTGTGAAAGTTGTTGGTGGTGGGGGGGGGTAGGGGCAATAAATGAACCTGAAATAAAATTTGAGCATAAAAATAAAACCAGGCTTTGTGTGCTGAGAAGCAGAGATTCTGGGAAAGACTGTGTTTTGAGGAATTTTAAGGCAAAGCCTCCGCAGAGAAAACAAAAATGCATAGTTCTTCCTATTGTGTTGGAGTAGTGAAAGAAGTAGGTCAGGAAAACCAAAATAACCTTTGCTGGGAAACACGAGAAGTTTCAGATAGCCGAGAGCGTGGTGAGTGAAGATGGTGTGACGCATAGAAGAGCCAACTGACAGATACACGGGTCCAAAACTGGGGAAGCCACAAAGAATATGCAAACACGCGTTTCGCTTCTCCCTAAAACGGGTGTCTTCACCATCAACTTCATCACTGCCTTTCCTGTAGGACTGACGTGTCTTTCTACTTCACTAGTCACGCACGCGTAGGAGAAAGAGTGACAAGTGTCTCTTCCACCTGCTCCAACCTCCCAAAACAAAACCAATGGCCAAGTATCACAGGGGATAGAGACTATGGTACTATATCGCATGTAATTTATATGCGTGCACACACATGTGTATACCTTGAGAACTATGGTCTTCTCGTGACGGGTGATGTTGACACTGTGGGGCTGTCCGTTGGCCATGTTCCTGTGATCCACATCGATGTTGTACGGCTCGCGGGTGCCACCCAGGTTGTACCGAATCTGTAAGCTTCCTGCATAAGAAAAAGGGAAGAAACGCTGTCATTTCTTGGCTCTAGGTTTCATTTTAACGTCACTTCCCCTACCCTGCTGCATAGGTTTCTAGTAAACTCTGTTTTCTCCCTTGATGTCCTTTGACACTGTTCCAGTTTTGAATTTAGATTCAGTAGCTCAGAGACCTACTAATCCACATAGGACGGCAGCACCAGGCTCACACGTATTCATAATCTGCCAGCAATGACCTTGGTGCCCAGGTCACCAAGGCAGCAAAAATGGCAGCAAATGGCATACATGATCCAAGTTGGGATTAGATGTGGGAATGAAGAATGAGAACACATACAATAGAGGACCGTGGAGACGCCTGCAGGACCCACGAAATACACGAGACATGAAAGACAAGTGAGTGCAGCGTGCAGGGATGGTCTCGCTCCACCAGCGGAGGGTGACATTGGGCGTATAAAGGAATCGTGAGAATACAATATTAAAAATAAACATAATTTTTTTTTTTTTGAGACAGAGTCTCACTCTTTTGCCCGCGCTAGAGTGAGTGCCGTGGCGTCAGCCTAGCTCACAGCAACCTCAAACTCTTGGGCTCAAGCGATCCTCCTGCCTCAGCCTCCCGAGTAGCTGGGACTACAGTTATGCGCCACTATTCCCGGCTAATTTTTTCTATATATTTTTAGTTGTCCAATTAATTTCTTTCTATTTTTGGTAGAGATGGGGTCTCGCTCTTGCTCAGGCTGGTGTCGAACTCCTGAGCTCAAACAATCCGCCCGCCTCGGCCTCCCAGAGAGCTAGGATTACAGGCGTGAGCCACCGCACCCGGCCTAAAAATAAACATAATTTTAAACGATAAATACGTGCAATGTGAGGTGGCCTCACTGAGACCAAGAAAACCAAGTACTGAATTGTGTTTCAGGTTAAGACTAGCCAAATGCAATTAAAGGGAAATTAAAGGGAAAGATGGCTTCCCAGGTGCCCCAGGCTGCTTCCGCCCCTTAATGACAGTGTACTTTTGCTTCAACGATTAGTTGTGTTTTCCTCCCGGCTTCTTCCCGATAAAGACAAACAATATTCAAAAAGACTAATGTGACACTCTAGATCCTGCTTTTAGTTAATCTATACAGCGAGCATAATTTTTATTTCTTATTATGATTTTTAAAGATAATCAATTTTTTCTTTTTTTTTTTTTTTACTCAAGTTGGAATTTTCCTGTTGTGAACAGCCTTTGACATCCTAGAGCTTAAAACCAGAGCCGGAGTCTAGCAAGAGTCTAACCCACTGCAAATCACCTAATGGATTCTTTGTGGCCTCTTTCAGTTTCTTTCTAGAGGAACAAAACCGATATTTCAATTTTTAAGTTATAAAATACAACGCAGTAATTAAAACTTAGAAAGAAAAAAAAAGAAAGTCACATGAAATTCCACCATCCAAAGATAACTACTCTAAACATCTTGGCCTTTTCCTTCCAGGAATTTCTCATGCATCCACACACACACACACACACACACACACACACGCGCGCGCACACACACGCGCACACACGCGCGCGCACACGCGCACACACATGCGCACACACACGCGCACACGCACACACACACGCACACACGCGCACACACACACGCACACACACGCACACACGCACACACGCGCACACACACACGCACACACGCGCGCACACACACGCACACACGCGCACACACACGCACACACACGCGCACACACACACGCACACACGCGCACACACACGCACACACACACGCACACACGCGCACACACACACGCACACACGCACACGCACACACGCACACGCACACACGCGCACACACACACACGCACACACACACACTCACACACGCGCACACACACGCACACACGCACACACACACGCACACACGCGCACACACACACACGCATACACACACGCACACACGCACACACACACGCACGCACACACACACACGCACACACACACGCACACACGCGCACACACACGCACACACACACACACGCACACACACACGCACACACACACACGCACATGCTGCTCTTCCTCATGTTGGCATTCGAGCATCACACTTGACATTTATAATACAGCACCATGTTCCTGGAGTAGAGAGACACATTCGTTAGAATAATCCAGAGCTAACTGCATTTTCTTAGTTTTGTTTTCTGAACAAAATTCAACAAACCCTCACTATTTCTGAGTTTTACTTTAGCATTTTATCCTGGATTCCTCCGCCGATAGCGTTTCAACCACGCGCTGCTGGTTTCGTCTCCTGCATTTGTCTAGACCCCCTCCCTGCACTCTGCTCCATCCGGGTGAGCACGGAGCCTCCGCTGCCACCGGCGGGCCCTACTGTGACTCCCGCAGGGGTGCAGCTCCACGCGGAGCTCCCGGTGCATCCTCCGCCCGAATCGCCGTCCTCTCTCGCCTGGGTCACCTACCAGCCTCCTCTTTTAAAATCACCGCCCTTAACCTCATTTCACTCTCAGGTGAGTCTCCTCTCCCTCTGCTCTTCCTTCCCGCAAGTCCCATAAAAGGACATATGCACACTCGCTGCCTCCAGACCCGTCCCTCTCCTGCAGCGAGCCCTCGGCCCCACTTCCCTTGTCGCTTCCCATGATGTCACTACCCCAATACTTACTGAATAAATGATTGAACGGTTTCCCTGCTTCTTTGCTTTCTTCTTCCCAATGTTTTCTTTGGAAAGTAAAACGAAGATCTTTCCAAAATGCATAACTGATTATTTTGCTGGTTCATTTAAAACCCTTCAAAGTCCTCCAGTTATTCAAAGGATAAAGAAATACATTCTTAACAAAGCTTATGGTGCCTTGTCTGATTTGAGTTCTGTTTACCCTCTCACTTTGCACATTCAAGCTACCTTGGGCTTCTCTTATTCCCTGGAATATATGATTCTCCTTCCTACCACAGGACATTTGAATATGCTGTTCTCTCTTCCTGACCTGCTTCCTTCTTCACCCCTCACTGTTTTACCCTATTTTTTTCCCTTTATCTTAATAGCATTAAAAAGAATCCATTGGGAGTGAAGGAGATGATTAGGCAGTTGTTTGGCAACATGCGTAAAAATAAGTTGATTGTCTTAAGTTTTTACTTTCTGCTTTATTTCTGGAGCTCTGACATCATAGAATCCTAGCCAGTTGTTTTAATCGTATAGCTGTATTGATTCACCACTTATTCCTTTCTTCAGAACGCATGTATACAGCACAGCTGTTTTCAAGGTCTAAAAGTAGGCTTTCTCTTTGGGTACTAGTGTAGAGTCCACTTATAATGCAGACAACCATCCTGACCCATAGCTTGGGCCAGGCACTGTGTTGGATCTGGGGAGGCAAAGACAAGCTAAAGCGAGCTGTGCCTGTGAAGGCTGGAGGCAGAGGAACCGGGAATTATGCGAAAAGCTGTTCATTTTCCTCCCTGCTGTCTCTTTGTCATTGGTCCCTTTATGTTCCCTGGCTCTGCTAAAATCAGTATTGTTTTTCAGATTTTTTTTCTAGTTTTCTTGGATTTTTTTTTTTTTTAACCCATCCCCTCCTCCCCCCTCCCATCTGCCCGATGCCCAGTTGCTTTCTTGGATTTTGTAAATATGATTTAAAATTCCGGTAACTGCTTCACCTAATGATAACAAAAATTATTTGCTTTGAGATAAAAGATGCATCGGAACTTTAAATTTATATATTGTGAATATCTATAAACAGTAATGGCAATATTCTTGAATAATCAAATTTAAATGATATATTGATTCCTTTCAGGTACTAGCAGAAGAGGACTACTAAGTGATGGTAGGGAAAACGTTAATATTTGTTCATTAAAATATTATTCAAATGGAGAGATGCTTCACTTATTGTGTCTCATGCTCACCTCTCGAGTGAATTAAAGCAGTTATAAGGGAAGGCTCTTTTATTAGCTGCAGCAAATAACTTGCTTAACAGATTTATTCTCTCTGGCATCATCATTACCATCGGCAAACACTTAGAGGGCACCTGTCGTGGGCAGGAGATGCAGTGCTGGGAGCTGTTCATCTCTCCGGGAAGACAGGGTGTATTTATAACAGAGACAGATAACAATACAGTACAGTAAGTGCCAAACAAATGACATTGAAAATAAGCGTAATAGGAGTTTAGAGCAAGGAGAAGTCACTGAAAGGAGACAGGACTTGATGTGGACTAGAATGAAAGGCAGGCGTTAGATTACAGAGGAAGACGAAGCATTTCCAGGTGAGGGAGCATCGTGGGTGTAAGGCCAGGGCACAGATGTGCACAGAGTGCCTGGGGCAGGGGGCGGGGGAATGAGTTTCTCGGAATATAGCACCCCCTGAATGAGTGGCAAAATATAGATTAAATTAGTGCACTGATTTTTATAGTGCTCCTATTTTACAGATGAGCAAATTGAGACACAGAGCTGCTAGCTGGTTGCCCAGGACAACTTGCAAAAGGCAAAGCAGAATCCAACCACAGACAGTGCGGCCCTATAGTCCAAGCTCTTTCCCAGAGGCGGTGGATCTGCATTGGAACGTTGTGGGACTGGGGAGTCTCTCCTGTTTTTGCTGGAGGAGGGCACCATTGAGTGTGTAATGGGGATATTATATAATTAACACTAAACAATGTGCCTATGCTATGGTCCGAATGTCCCCTCCAGGACTGATGTTGAAACCTGCCAGTGTGGCAGGATTGAGAGGCTTTGACTTCATGGATGGGTTCATCCATTTGTAGATTAACGAATTAATGGGTTAATGGATTAACAGTTATCATGGGAGGGGAACTGGTGGCTTTATAAGAAGAGGAAGAGCAACCTGAGCCAGCATGCTCGGCCTTGCCATGTGACGCCCTGTCCCACTTCGGCACTGTAGAGCCTCCACCGGCGAGAAGGCCCTCGGCAGTCGTGGCCCCTTCGTCTTGGACCTCTCAGCCTCCATGACTATGAGATGTAAATTCCCTTTCTTTATAAATTACTAGGTTTCAGGTATTCTGCTATAAACAACAGGAAATGGACTAAAATGTCATAAAGGAAGACAACTCTGGCTGTCAGGGGAAAGGAGGAGGCAGGAACCACTGGCAGCAGAGCGATGGATCAAGAAGGAACTTTCCAGTGGGCCAGCCACACTGCTGTCCACGATGGGTAATGGGTGCTGCAGCCTGGCTCCCCTGACTCTGGCAGACCAGCAGGAGGGTGGCCTCCAATCCGCCACCCCATCCCTTTACCCAGGTACCATTCAAACATCATAATTTTCTATGGCGCCATGACATGAACGACGCTAGAAAACATGGAGGCAGAAGACATATGCCTTAGACAGCTGTAGTTGGGAGGGAAAGGACACAATGACAGTAGAATCCACAGGACGTGTTTGCCCAGGTGGCCCACAGAGGGGAGGACAGAGCACCGCTGAGTGGCAGAGCTTGGGACCTCCAGCATCTCCTGGTGGTCAGTGCTGGCACCGTCGGGATGAGGCGGGTCTGGCGGAGGCAGGCTCTGGAGAACAGTGACAAGAGCTTCCAATATATGAGGTTTGAGGGATGCCGGGGCATTTAATGAGAACTTTCTATTTTTTCCCCGTAATATTTTGATGTAGACCTTATTGATGTTTTTTCCTGAATGAGTTCCTCAACTTTTTTCTAACTTTAAATTTCAATGAGTAAAACCATACAGTATTTGAAGTATGAAAAAGCTGAATTTTCACTAGTAGTTTGAGGATGGCCTTGCAACCATCAGAAAGAAACCGCCTGGCTTTGCCTTCCAAATGCTCTCAGCGTGTTCCAGAGACATGTGCGGTGGAGAGCTCTGCACCTGGAGTCAGACACCAGGGCTTAGAAACCCCAGTTTCGCCCATCACCCACTGGGTGCACGAGTCATTTTGCCAACTGTACAAAGGGGATGAGAACGGTGTCTACACCTTGTAGCATAGTTTGGCTCCTAGAAATTAATGCATGTGAAATACTTAGGCGAGCGCGAGGCACAATGTGAGCATCATTAAATGGTGGCCATTAACATGGATTTGGTCAATCAAAGCCCCTGCACGCCAGGACCGTGCACACACGCAAGCACGAGTGCGAGCGGCAGGGACAGGCGGTGGCCTGTGAGGTGCTGAATACAGCTGGGGACCGAACTTTAGTGTGGCAGTGACTTGAGAAGCACATAATACAGGACCCACAGGGGCATGTTCATCCAATTCTTGACAGTCTGAAGGCGACAGCCATCCTCCTGCAGAGGAACGTGAGAAGAAACCGAAGGGTTCTTATCTGCCCGCTGGGAGGTTGGTACACGTGGGTAGAGAACATCAGTGAATTAAATATCTGTTGAACCTGATGCAGAAGGAGCAAGCTGGCGAACTGAAGAGTGGGGTTACATCCTTTTTTCTCTTGCACCTTTACCTCCTGACTTAATATCGTTTTCTGATTAGAAAAGTGACGCTTGTTCAATGTGAGCATTTGACATGCATAGGAGAGTATTACTCAGGAGAAAAAAATCAACCACAACCCAGACAACAGCTGTGTTCACATTATTGCTTTTTTTTTTTTTCTTATTTGTAGATTTTTTGCAGAGCTAAACTGATATACATTCAAGGCTGTATCTTGGGATTTTTTTTTCTTTTTTTTGGTTTAACATCATATTACATAAAATTTCCCTATGTCGTTAATCTCTCTTCACAAATATTATTTTAATAGATATATAATATTCTATAAAATGGTGACTCTTTTTTACTACTTTACTGAAGTTGAACTTCTAGGTTCTTTCCAATTTTTATTTTCACAAATAATACTATGATGAATATCTTCATGCTGAATCTTTGCTTGATTTTTGTGTTATTTCTTTGGGAATAATTTCAGAAAGGCAAAATCCTAGGGAACATACTTTTTTCTCCATCTTTTTAATCAACAGTGCATTGCCCAGAGAGAGAATTTAAGAATTTGCTATTTTAAAAAACTGAAGCTGAATTAAGTTAATAATTATTGGCCCTCATGGAAGAAAATCTTGATCTTTAAGATAGCTACAATGCTGGAACAATCATTGCAGAGCAGGAAGAGATGAGCGATGGGAGAGAGAGTTTCTGCATTTTCAGCTCATGAATCTCCATGGGAAGCGGCTTAGGGAGATCTGTTCCTGCATGCACCTAAAATGCTGTTATTATAACAAAAGTGATCTTCTTAAAACTTTAAGCATGTGTGGATGCAAGTTTGCAGAGAGGAAACGGACGTGTTTATACACCTCAGGACTGTTTAGACTTCTCTCTGTGGTCACCGCTGAGGGGTCATACGCCCACCGTACGTGCTCCCTGGGATGCCTGTTTTAGATGCGCTCTGGTCCTCTCTGGCTCGATGCACGTTTGCTGATGCAGATGGCCCAGAACATCGCAGCTGCACATACAGCCCTGCTTTAAGCCACCCTTAGCCCAGAGATTTATTTTGTGAATGTAAAATTCTGAGAGGCTTCAGAAATGAAAACATCTCTGATTTTCTATTTCTACTGAAAATTCAAATATTCTGTCAGAACCCACTGATACGCTGTCATACGTCGGAATAATTTATTGTTTTACATAAAATTAACTTTACTAATTCAAAGGCTCATCTCCGTTTAGCCCAGTAGTGAATGTATTTATTTAACAGGAACAAAAAATAATCACTACACATGCAAATCCAGCTCATGCTCACGTCACAGGGTTCTCATGAAGACCTCAACACGCCTTACCAACCTCATTTCTACAACACGTTGCTACAGTGCACTCAACTGGAAAGTTGTTTCCCTGACCTTCACACAGAGGAATGAAGTTCAAAGTCATATGATTTGCTCAATGTCCTGTGGGAAATAAAGAACAAGCCAAAAACAATCCAGACTCCTACTGGAACGCTCTGCCCAAATGAGATGGCCGACGTCTCAGTGTCCTTGTGCTTACCTGTGGGTTTGACGAGAACTGCCAGGAAGTCCGTGGTGAGGGAGCTGACGTAGAGCAGGATGCAGGGCGCCTTGGTGGTGCTGAAGCTGAAGCCGATCTCCTCCCGCGCCAGGTCCTTGGGGGGGCTCTGCTGCTCGGGGGGGCTCTCCGTCCTGCCACCCGCGTCCTTGGCGCTGACTGCTGGTGCCTGGAAGTTATACCGTAGCCACATCCCCTCTTCAAAAAATGCACCCACATCTGTTTAAAGAAAGAGAGAAAATTGAAAAATGAGGAGAGGTCTGATGCCAACACCAGCAACGTTTCAGACTTGAGTAGACTGTTGATCTTACAACGGTCTCTGCAGTGGTTCGCGGAGGGCAGGCGCTGGCTCTGGGAAGGGGATCGGGCTGAGTAAATAACAGGCAGAGGACGTTATTTCATCAACGTGAATGCTCTATTCACAAAGAGAAAGCATGTAACAGAGTATGGAAATCCGTAAGATTTAAAAATAATAGCAAAAGTTAAGAAACTTAAATCATACCAGAAAAAAATGTCACGTACAGTACTCAGACCAAATAACCGATTTTCAGATTGAAGAGAAATGCTGAAAATAAAGGCAGGGTTACAACATAAACCCCCGGGATAAGTCGCTCATAGGAGCATCCTCTCCGAGATCGAATTTGCTCTGGACATTCATAGGAAAGTCCTTAACAAACACTAAGTGCTCAAACTTTGTGCATAGGGTTTAAAATCACAAGATGAACGAGAACTGGGTTCAAATTTGGCTCTGCTGTTCATTAGCTGTGTGGCCTTAAGGGAAGTCACTTAACCAACCTCTCTAGGTCTCTTATTTCATCTGTGAAGTGGAAAGTAATTAGCACTCAATAAATAGTACCTATTGTTATTATTATCGTTAAGAAATTAGAAGAAAGGTCACTATCCCTTCCTGCATTAGCCTTTTCCTGGAGCCTAATCAACGCTGTCACCTGCTTTTGGTTCCCCCATTGTTTACTCACTGAAGTTCTAAGTTGCCCCGACTCCCCGTGAAAGGCTGAGCCACCCCACAAAGGTTCGTTTGGTCTTCACAGCTACTGCTTTATGGTCCTCTGCCTGCGCCTTTTTGAAAGCATCCTGCACACTTCATTGCCCGTGGGACCTGTCATTCTCACGACAGTGGACATCCCACTAAATTAACATGATGCAGAATATAGTTTGCAAAGCACTGCTCTACATTATAATTAACAGGAGAGGACGACTTTTAACAGGCATCTTCTAAGTGGGAATTTTGACGTTCGTTCTTGTTGAAGAGGTCAGCACAGAGCAGTGGGGCCAGATGCCTGGGGGTGCACCTTGGCCTTGCCAGTAGCCAGCAGAGGTAACTTGGGTCAATGGCTTGAAACTCTCTCCCCCTCAGGTTCCTTCTGAAAAATGGGGCCTCATAGGTGGTTGTGAGGATTCAATAACCCATGTATAACACTTAGCCTAGTGCCCGCATGTATAAAGTGCTCAATGAAGATTATTATTCCAAAGAGAGGTTACCATTATCAACGGCGGGTGACGGATGCCATTGCCCATGCCCCATCTCACACCGCCACACAAGTGTGTGAAAGTTGTCAGAATCAAAATGAAGTCACTAAATGTTTACAAAAAAAACAAAACCCTGACAAATTGAGCTGGGGAGGGCCACGGAAAGAGCGGGTTCTCAGGCTCAAATGCCTGACAACATAAACTATCACGAAAGACTACAAAAACCACAACCTTGCACAGAGGCCATTGCAACCTTTCACAAAGAATACTTCTGCAAAGACATTTGTCCAGCAATTGCCTGTCCAACCTCGGACTGGCGTCACCCTTGTTATTGATTTTTGTAGCCAAGGATAATTATTTCAAAACAATTATATAATCGTCCTTGCTTTTTCCTTTAAAAAACCTTTGTCTTCCTTTACTTCCCTGCATATGCACACAGTTTACTATGACATGCGTATTCCCATTGCAGTGCTCTATTCCCCAACAAATATCTTTTCTTTCAGAGCACTCTCTCTGTTATCTGGGTCCACACTTGCAACACTCCGGTAATTTACCGTGGCAGGAGCCCAGTGCTTCTCACCAAGTTGCAAAGAAAGAGTTCGGATAACGACAGGCTCTCGCTACAGTGCTATTCCACACACCCCACCCCACCGCCCTCTCTCTTACCCCAAGGACTTCTGCAAACGTGTGGGGTTGTCAAAATGGTTGTTGGGGAGCTGCGGCACTCAGGGGGCAGGGGTGAGGGAAGCTGCATGTCCTGCAATGTGTTGGGCTGTCTTATGCAATAGGAATTGTCTTGCTCCAAATGCCAAAAGTAGCCTGGTTGGAAAACGCAGGATTGAACAAATATTAATACTTAATCCTTCCTCGTTGCCGCCTGAGTTCCTGGAATGTGAAGATGAACAAAATACGGTCACTGCCGGTGAGGAGCATTCCATCTAGCGGTGGGCGTGGGAGGACACACAGCAACAATTTGAGTGCTACGTGGTGCGTATTGCGGCGTATGTGATGAGAACCTCACCTCACTGCCCGAGTAGCCAGCAAACAGCTACTGGGCACCAACGCGTGTTGAGCATAAACCCGGGCACCAAGGTTACAACACTTGCTCTCAGGGAGCTCCTGAGCTGACGGAGGATTCAGACCAACAGACGTTAGAATGCAGAGGGGAAGCGCAGGATCAGGTAGACAGGGGCCGTTGGATCACGGGGGCACCGGCGCTGTCTGCAGGGGCCGTGCAAGACTCGCTGGGCTAAGACACCTGCGCTGGGACTCAAGAACCAGAGGCAGGTAGCCATGTATAGGTGAAGGGGACAAAGATCAGCTTTCTAGCTGAGGGAGCAGTGCGCAAAAGCATGTGGCGGTGACAGTCTGTGGCCTTAAACATCACAGCCCCTGGACAAAATTTGTGTGTTCCTTTTACATCGTCAGTCGTTCATTCCTGACCTGTGAGACTCCACTAGACTTCAGGCTGGGTGTGGAGGATCCAGTGAGCAAGACACAGGAGGTCCTGCGCTCAGTGGCTCAGCGTCTGGGGGACAGACGGACTCTCCTAGGACTGGCCCCTGCAAGCGTGTCTAACAGCCGGCAGGGGAGGGGAGCAGAGAGCAGGCAGGGCAGGCCACCCAGGAGCAAACACGCTAGGGGATCGCTTTGCCACAGAGAGTTCCTGGCAGAGAATTTGGGGGTCACTGCCTGAGAACAGGTTCGGGCCCTACGGGGGTGAAGAGGCGGACCTGGGGCTTGGAGGGAGGGGCGAGGCAGCTAGGGTTGAGGGCTAGGGGATTCAGACAACTCTGAGCAGGACAGGCAGGACGACGTGCAGGGACAGACCAGCAGGCGGGCACCCGACTTCAAGATGGCCGGGTGAGCAGGGAATGGGTCACAGGGGCAGCGCCTCACCTGCAAGAGCCTGGGCTCCTTCCGCGTGCCCGGCTCCGTCCAGTTACTCCATCCCCAGAGCCAGAACTGGAGTCAGAGAGCGCAGATCTGAGTCCCTGCCCTTCTCTCGGGCCCCCTGCCTGGGAACCTACTAAAACACCAGGCCCCAGCCCCAGAATTGAGCTCAGAGGTTCTGACTCAGAGAGCCTTGGGAGCCAGCACTTTTGAAGGGCTCTCAGGTGATACTTCTGCACACAGGGATTACGAATCCTTGGAGTTAAGGCACAGGCAGGTGCACCTGGGGGAGCAGGTCGCTGCACGCCCCCGGCCAGGGGGAGACACGGTGCGTTTATCAGCTGAACTGGAGGAGGTTATTCCACGGCAGATCATGAAGGGAAATTCGGAAATGCAAAGATTTTAGATAAGCAAGCCCAAAATATGCCTCGGAGAAAACTTTTGCTGTATTTTAGAGTAATCATTAGAAAGCTTTATGGATTTATGTCAGTTTTGGAGGAAGGGATATACCATGCTTAAAAGTGTTATTCTGAAACCACATCGTAAACCAACCGTTAAACCAAGGCCTGGGAGTGATGTGAATCCATTTAAGGTTCCAAGTGGCAGATTTACAGCCGTCATTTCATTGTTTCAGATTGTTTTACGAAAATGCCAAATCAGGGACTGTGATGTCTTTTAGGAAGGTAATACTTCCATTCCTCTGAATGAATAACTAACCCTAATTTAACAAGCCCCGAAATAATATCATTTCCCTCATTAAATGATCAAAAAGTATTGATTTAGAGTGCTTGATTTAAGGTTTTATAGTAATATTAGTCTTTCGTAATATTCTTTTTTTATAGAGAAAATAGTACATTTTGTATTTAGGTATTCTAAGATATATTATAAAGAGATTTGTTTAATTATATCATGTTTCTCAAAATTTTGAAATACATTATGCCATCTGTAGACTTGGGATCATAGAGGTGATAGTTAACTTTCAAGGAGACAAGTAACCTTGTCTTAACTATTTCTTTGTTGTCAACATAGATCATACGTAAATTATCTCTGATCGAGGCAAAAAAGTTTGCAAATATTTGAAATAAAATCCACAAATCATTCATCCCAGAATAATACCATAAAGACATTCATCCCTTGGCTAACTAAATCCCTGAGACTTACAGTGGGGGACAAAAAAACCAAAAACCAGCCCTCCCCAAAACCCCTAAAATCAGAACCGAACAGCTGGTACTCACTCCCCATTATTAAATTGCTCCTAATCTTTTTCTTCTCCACATTAAATAATTCTAGTCCTTCTACCTTTTCGCTTAGGATATATTTTGCAACCTGTATTTTTAAAATTGACACGATTCTTTGTGTTCTCTAACTTCCCTGTGAGGACCCAGAATTGAAAGTCCCCAACGCATCAACAGGCTCTTTTCCAAAAATTTATTTTAAAGCCAGTAACTTGCGACTTGGAAAAATTCCCCATAGAAACAATGTTTTAAATGATGGTGAGTTTGACAGGAGAGTCCAGCAATGCTGAGCCACTCAGGATGTGTAATATTAGTACAAGATAATTGAAGAGTGCCATTGTGTATTGGTAATTAAAATAGAAAAGCAACAACAAAACATGTTCAGCCTTAATTTTAACGTAAGAACCCCAGGGAACTCTGCTTTCACAAGATTTCATCCAGTGGATCCTGTGGTATGTTGGAATATTTTAAATAATGGCCTCTGTGGCGGGGAAGAGCCCTCATTTGCAGTTTCTGCCTATTCTCGTGGTATAAATACTCCCACCTGGTCTGGTTTCAAGCTGCCAGCGTGACGTCACTAAACAGGGAGTCCAGAAGAGGGGTCTCCCAGACAGGGCCTGCTGCCCCCAGCACATGTCTGCCATTCACTCCTTCTGTCACCGACACAGTCATTCAAACATTCGAACAAAGCACACTTGCTGAGCTCCCATGGTCGTGGGCTTCCTTCTTTTCACCGCCTGCTGTAAACAAACACTTTAATATTTCCTTACTTCTTCCTGCCTCCCAAAGCTCTCTTCCACCTCTTCTTAGCTATCCCAGATTTAGAACTCTTTGCACAGCTTCTGCTAAACTCTAGGCAGAATTACCAGGGAGCAGCAACCACGCCAGAGGCCTGAGCTGCAGGTCATTAAACTCCTTCATGGCTGAATTCCATTGCCCAGAATGATCGCTATCATTAACTGCTTTCTAATTAGTCATCTAGTAAAAGAGTTAAGTGAGTTTTATGGAGTTCTGCTCCTAGGGACCTTGCACGCCATCCGCTGTGTGCATCCTGATTCTGCATTAGGCAGGCTGGGCTCCTTGCAGGGCAATCTGCACAGCACAGCTCGGTTTAAACTTGTTTCTAGTTGTTCTCCCAAGACTCTGCTATCCTGAAACATAACCAGTTTCTCTCCTGGTCTTACACTGGCAAAATCTGCTTTTTCTCCCCAAGTGTACCACTCTGAATTTCCTTCCCGAATTATTTATTCTATTTGTTTGATGTTTCCTTCAATTTACTATAATCCTTTTGGACTAACAACATTGTACCTGGGATGGGTTAATGTTCACCTCTACGAGTTTCTATTTCCCCAGGTGGATCTATATCTATTGGAACCAATTTCCCACCGTTCTTTCTTAAGGCCTGGTCACTTCCAGGTCAGTTTTTATGTAATAAGCTTTAAGTGTCTGAATCTGTACAATGGAGGAAAAATGCCAAAGAAAATTCTCTTAAGTGGAGCCTGAATAGCACGGGCTGCCCATGAGACCCAGTGTGAAGTGTATTACCTTAAACACCTCAAAAAGCTCTGACTCGAGTGTGAAGAAGCCAGCCAGCCTTCTTGGCCTGGAGTTTAGGAGCAATAGTACTGAACAACTCTAGTAGGGTCTTCAACAGGAAGATAGCAGTTTGCATCTACAGTAACCAGGGTCATGATCCTGAAACTGTGTTAATAAGTATTCCTGGCATATACGGCAGTCAACAGGTTGGATGCTTCTGGGAGAGCAAGTGAGATGGGGGCTTCCCTCCAGCAAACTTCATCCGAGACATACAATAAGTGATTGACGTGGTATGTGTGGAGGTCAGGATTCGAATGTTGTGGGTTTTAGCTCTGGCTTTGCCACCAACTAGCTATTTGACTTTGGTTGGGCAAATATTGAATTGCTGTGGGCTCTACATCATTCCCATCTTAAGGACCCTTCCTTCAAACCCTGTCTTCCTCGGGCTGGCACCCAGTCTTTTTCATATATTCTTTCAAACATTTATTAAGTGCCTTCTCTGAGCCATGAGGTGATAGAGATTTAGCAGGAAGGAAATTACATTTTTGTTAATAGCTAAAGGCGAGTGAGATTTTACTGGGGCTGGGGCTAGGGAAGGCATTCTCGGAGGAGAAAAGAACATGTGCAAAGGCCCCAAAGAAGGAGGGCCTGTGGGGGACTGATGCACAGAAGGCCAAAAGGCTAAACTTCAAGGAGAGTGGTAAGAAGTGAGGCTAAAGAGAAAGGCAGTGGCATTTTGGAGATTTTGTTCTGTATACAGAAAGCAATGGATAACCTCTGGAGGGTTTTAAGCAAAGGTGACACAATCTGATTTTCAGTTTTAAAAGATCACTCAGTTTTAAAAGATGAATGGGTTGGAAGGAGAGGAGAAGGGAGATACGTAGGTCACTGAAGAGGCTATGCAATGGGACAACAAATATGATTATGGTTTGGACTGGTTGTTAGAACAAAGAGACATGCAGGGGGCGCAGTGGACAGAACCCGGTGATGTCTAGGAAGCGGGGGGTGAAGGGAAGGGTGTTAATGAAGAGCCCTGGGTTTTGGATGGAAGGTGGTGACAGTCTGATTATGGAAACACAGTGGTTGTCCTGGTGGGGCGGAGGATGAGGCAGGTGTCAGGAGTGCAGCTTTGAACAGGTAAAGTTTCAGGTGCCTTTGAGTCAGGGAAGTGGAGGTGTCAAAGCATCTAGGCTAGAAATATTCATTTTAACATCATTATTATAGATGGTATTTAACACTGTGGATGGAGGGACGTGTGTAAAGAGAGAAGAGAGGAGGCCAGGACCGAGCCTTGGGAAGTCAGTCTGCAAGGCGGGAGAGAGGGATGAGCTCATAAAGGGCGGACAGGGAGGAAGGCATCAGCTGGGCTGGGGGAAGCCCTGGAACATGAGGTATTAGAGAGGCCAAGGGAGGAGGGCCTTTTAAAAACGAGGAACTGACCAATAGGTTGGGATGGTGTTCAAGATCCAGTCAGATTTCCCTCAGAGGGAAAATTCTAGAAGCCCTCTCATTGCTTCCTTTTCACTTCCTGAATCAATGACTTTAGTCTGGACTTCATTCACTGAAGTGAAGTTGCTCTCACTGACATCATCGTGCACTTCCTAGTTACCAAAGTAAAAGGATAATTTCTATTGGACCTTATTGGACTTGCTCAACTCTTTGAGCCTTTTGGAACTCTCTTTGGTTTTCCTTTCACCTCTTTTGCCTTTTCCTTGTCAGTTCTCTTCACTGGCACTTGCTCCTCAGGTAAACTGCAAATGCTAGAGAACCGAGGCTATCCCTCCAGCCGCCTCTTCTGTTTTGCTCTAAATTCACTCTCTGGGAGAGCCCTATCCCCACCTCTCCCACCTGCAACCTCCTCTAGGGAAACTCAAACGCAAGCTCTGCACAATGGAATTCATCCTCTCCTGCAAGTCAGTTCCTCTTCCAGGATTGTCTAGCATGACGAATGACACCCCATCTGTGTGGACACTCAAAGGCAGAGAGCCCCGAGTCACCCTGAGCTTCCTATTTCCAATCCCTCGTAACCACCCCTTGAATCTGTTCCCTCCTGGGCATCTCTCTGCTATGCCTCTAGTTCAGGCATTTGGGTTTCACTTTGACAACTGCAGTGACTTACGGGGTGTCCTCTGATGGGTGTCTCCTCTCCCATAGTCTATCCTTCACACCCTTCGGTGACCTGCCTTACCTACCAGTCTAAGCACATCCCTCCTGAGCCTAAAATTCATCCCTTTTCTTAAAATCTGGCATATCATTTTGGGGAAAGGATCACTGGACACAATTCAGAAAATCTGTAAGTCCTCTAAAATTTTAGGTGAAAATATATGCATATGCATTTTTCTGGGGAGAAAGTTAGTAGTTTTAATCAGGTTCCATGACACCCCTGCCGAATGTAAAAAAAAAAAAAAAAAGAGCAAAAATTAATCCACTCATTACTCCTCTAAAAATGATTCATTGAGAAGCTCCTTGAGTGCTGGAGCTGTGCCAGGTGCTGGCTGAGCTTCCAGAGTGACGAAAGGCCCCTCCTGCCTTCGCGACCCGGACCTGCCCCTTTCCCAGCCCGGCTCTGCACACCCTGCTGCTGCTCTCCCTGCCTCTCCCTGCCGTGTGTGCGGCTCAGTCACTGTCGATTCCGTGTAAGCTCCGTCTCCTTCCCCTAGGGCCACATGCAGTGCAAAGAGCTCCTCCTTGAGTGCCCCATAGCTCCTTGTTATAACTTTAGTCCAACGAGTATAACCTTGTTTGCATTTAATTTAGTATACATTTCTTAGAATCCTGCTAGACGCTAGCCCCACGCTAATAACAAAAGCAAACATAATGTGGACTTTTCCCTAAAGGAGCTCACGGTCGGCTGGGAGGTAGTGTAGACGCATCATTACACTAGGGTACGAGAGCTGAAGAAATAGAGAAAGCAGAAATGAACAGCACAGGAGAGAAGGATTGGCTCCCTCTGTGGGTGGGGACCAGATGCCTGAACTGCTTCGCTAAGCACATGACCTGTGAGTGGGTAATGACAAATAAACAGATGTCTGCAAGACAGATGAGGTGGCCAAGCGCACTCCAAACACGTAAACTGCACGCGCAAAGGTGTGGAGAAGCGAAAGGGCACGGCGTGCGGGAAATTGTAACTCCAAGCGTCTCAACCCTGGCTGTGTGGGCAAACTCCCCGGAATCCTGACTTAATTGGCCTTGGAAAAGGCCCGCCTGTTGGCGTACTTAACATTCCCTCAGGATAATCCACTGTGCGGCCAGGGCTGAGACCCCCTGCGATGGGCATGGGACAAAAGTTGGTATCGAACGTGAGGTGTGTGTGGCAGGAAGTGCTGCTGGAAAAAGGCACGATTGAGGCCAGGAAGGGACTCGAATCCCTTATTTTTTAAATTTTTAGAAGAACAATATACTTGGAAATAATTTTGAACTTACAGAAAATTTGCAAAAATTGTATGAAGAACTCCCTATCCTCCGTATCTAGATTCTCTAACTTTTAACGTTTCATCCTATTTGTTTTTTCTCTCTCTAATGTTATATTACATATTGATGTATTAAATATTATATTATAAATATTAAATATTTAAAATTTAAATATATCTTCAATATAATATTTAATGTTAATTATATTATGATTTAAAATACTATCATATTTAACATTCTATATTTAATATATTAGATATACTATTAAATATATTACATATATACATAATTCCTGGACCATTTGAGAGCAAGGTAGAGTCAGAAAACCATTAATACACTATTGTCTCATTTCTAGAAAATATATATACAAACACAAATATTTGTATACACGCAAATAATTTTGGAAAACCACGAGACTATATATGTTTATACATGTATATGTGTTTCCATGAAGGAACGCTTTTGCAAATAAACAGGGCCATTCCCTCTTCCTTACTGGGAAGGGAAGAGAAGGGAAGTTACAGAACAGGGCCATGAATTTGGAAGTTAAATGCTGTATTCACGCATCTGGTTTCTCACTAGACCATGAGCTTCTGAGGAGAGTAATTTGCCCAAGGTCACCCAGATCATCAGGGAGCCAAGAGTCAAATGCAGATCTGCTGAGCTTCAAAGCTCACGCTCTTCCCTCTGCTTTGGCTATGCTTGTGCAAGTTCTAGCTCTTTTCACAGAAACCCACAAAGGGATTTGTTTACCAGCTCTGTCTTTGGGAATTAAAAATGAAACTAGATACCAGGTGACCCCTGATTATTACTCACAACATAAAAACACAATTCATTCCTTGAAGCGATAAAATTTTGTTTTTTCCAGTAGCAAAGATCTTAATAAAAAGAACAAGAAAATTTACAAATGCCCTATTACTTATGATACATTTTGTTAATATTAAAATGATTTATTATTATGATTTTAAAAGGCCACACCTTAAAGTGGTAGTTGACTGACAGATTTGAGACATTCACATATATTTCCTGAAGTCCAAAGTCATTTCCATGTGTTGATTATTATAATAAAAGCAGGGCATATTTCTTATAATCTGACTTAATCAAGGAAGGTAAAGGGAACTATAGATTACAACTTTGCTTATTGTTCCTCCTCATCTCTGCCATTTTGTCTATGTGACCACAATACTTGATATAATATATTGATTAAACCTTGTGATTTGTTGACATGTTCTAACCTAGCACTGAACCATCCTTCAACCAATGCAAACTATCCTCAAACCTTCTGCCATTTTTAGAGAACACACTGCGCACAAGTAGCTTTAATGTGGAAAGACTGTGGCAGCTGGAATCTCCCTCCTCAAATGGGAAATGCACTCTCGTGGGCAGTGTTGATGGTTACATGTTTTTTAAAAAAATCTCTAGAGTTGCTCTCTTGAATGGGGCATAAACCTCGCCAGTATTAGAAGCTAATGGCATTCTATGTCATGCAACTCAAGAAATTGGTTATTTCCTAGTAAAGTTATTAAGGCCTCACAGGGTTTCTGGACTCTTACTAGATGGGTTTTTACTATGTCTCTTGAAACTAAAGATGTTTACCAAAAGCTGTTTATGATACTGCACCAAGTGCAAGAAGTGGGTAGGCCAATGGTCGTTGGGCTCCTCTCAGCCAAGAGTTGTCTTCACACTGACTCCGCGTATCCTGGTACTGGCCTTCATTTCTGATTTGTCTGTGAGTCCTATGGCTCTGTTTTGCATTGGTTATCACTTGTTTCTGTGATAACTAGACTTAAACATTCATTCTTCTATGAAATAAATTCAAAATATAATACTTCCAAAGGCTTACTCACACTAAAACTACAGTTGGTAGTTTACATATACATATGCTGAAGGCCACAGATTCCTTGAGAATAAACACTGTATTTTATTTGATTTTGTATCTCCAGAGTCTGACACAACTCCTGGCACATATTAGGCATTTAATGTACACTTTTCAAATTAATGAACATTAATTAATGCTATCATGGGCCAATTGGGGCACAAACATATTTTTTTCAGAGTTACTCCCCCCAAAAAGAAAATCCAAGACATCTTGGCGATATTATTTCTATCATTATCTATAATTTTTTAAAAGATAAAATATGTGGTAAAAAGCAAAGATTTACTTCAAGGAAACCAAGAAATAATTGGCTATTAGCACATTTTGGGAAAATTAACTTCAGGAATATGAATTATGCAGAGTTCCCAAAAATGAGGTCGTCATCAAAGCTATGATAGTTTATCTGCCTTTTGGTGGATGGAGGAGAAAAAGTAAAAAAGAGAAGGGGAGAAAGAAAAAAAGAAGAAAAACTATATATTTAGGCCACCCTTCATTATATATTGCACCGGGCCCTGAACGACCGGACTCTTTGTTCTCCCAACACGGTGAGAGCCTCTTGTAATCTTCATGCTTGATGCTGTGTAATTTGTCCGGGGAAATTAACATCGTGGGGTTTGCCGGATCCCCTTTTCCTTCTACTTCACTGAAAACAATATTTTCAAGTGAGGAGAGAGCTTCAATTGCAAAACTGACAACTAAAATTTTAGTTATTTTTTCCTGTATTAGCAGCTTTTTCTCCTTTGTAGATTCTTCAAGCACGGCCCCCTTTGTGTACCACATCTGTGGCAAAAGAATAGATTTATTCACTCTTGTGTGAAACAAATTCATTCTTCTATGAAATAAATTAAAAATACTTGCAAAGATCTTTCTGAATGGATCGATAGCTCTCTCTGTCTCCATATATATAAAATTGACCTCAAAATGGTTTTCAGGAAAATGTGTGTGTATGTAATTTTCAGAGAGCATGTATGCATACATGTGTTTATGTTTTCCCCTAGAAATTATGTATATGTGTGTACATATACACACACACTCTTTCTGAAAACCCCCAAATGCTTTTCCAGAAAGCATCTGTTGTTCAGTGACATGCCAACTTAGTTTGCTCAAGGGTTTGCTCTCTGAGCTGTCCTTTGACACTAAGAGAACTGCAAAAGCAACTTCCAGTGGCAAGAGAGAGACCAATGCAGGGAAGGGCAGTACTATATGCAAAATGCCGCGACTCCTTAAAATCCAGGATTCTCCAAAAGGCTGAATGCTATTTTCAGCACCCAGGCGAATCGTTCAAAGAAAGTCTGAAGGCTTTGATCTTATGTCTAATGTAGAGGCTCCTGGATCAGGAAGGAAGATTGTTTTTCTTCCCAACTTATTCATTTGTCTTTTCTGCTTGTAATATTCTTCTTCAGAAACATAACTTGACAACCGTGTACATCAATTTTTTTAACTATAATGTTTCCTGCCTATTGCTATTTCTTTTGTTCCATGGTTTGTGAAAGGTTTAAAATAATCATGCCTTTCTAATTTCTCATTTTTAATAGTCCAAGGTGTATGGAAATGCCTGCAAATACACCCCTGTTCTAATGGTGCCCTTGAGTTTAGAAATAATGGTGACCGTGGGTGGTGATTTAGAATGAATGCTGCCTGCCCATCCTCGACTTCATTCTAATTGGAGACCTAAAGGAGGGGTACGAAGCCCGGTTGCATATAAAACCAGCCTCGGCTTCACTGGTTTGTCTCCTGAGAATTAGGGAAACCGACGATGTGAGTCGTCCCATGTCTATTAAAAAAAAAGGAAACCTTTCAAGATAAACTCATTTAATAAATTCAGTCAAAAAGTTTTTAAGACAGTAAGTTTTTGTGCTTGGCAATTGGAAGAAATAGGACAAAATGGTGTAAAAATTAAATTATAAATTTCGAGGCTGACAAGCCATATTAGAAAATGGCTATGAGGTCACGGTTGGAAAAACTTAAGGTCAGACATAAACAGCGAGCTAAAACAAACTCTCACAAATAAAACAGCTTGATCAGAGCACAGAGTGCGAGGCATTTCAAGCCATTTAGCCACCTCTTCTTTCTCTTGCCTTCTTGACGAAGAGCTGCATGCCTTTCCCTTTTAGCGGTGATACTTAGCAAAGGCACCCTCTCCAAATGACATTTAGATTTTGTCATTATTTTTATTCTGATATTTGAACATACATCTGATATTCCAAGAGTTTATTTCTAATCAAATGACAGAAGTATAATGTAAAGAAAGCTCAGGAGTCATTAGGAAGGTGATGAATTTCTGCACCTCTGTTGATGAAAGGAATTGGGGCATTGCCGCCTACCTCGAATCACACCACCCGACTCCAAGCTGCATCCACAACTTCTCTACAGCCCAGCGCCAATTTGAAAGTGTCTGCCGTTTATGGAGCCTTAGGGACTATGTTATTTAGCCTTACGACACCACAAGGTACATATTATTACTCAAATTTTCCAGATGAGGGAATGAAGACTCAGAAGGTAAATAACTTGTGCACAATCACGCATCTAGAAGTTCTTACTATTAACTACTGTGTTGTGTTGCCTTCCTATGCTTTCCACTCATACCTTACCTGGAAAAAAGATCTAAAAAAGTAAGTTTGCATTTTTTTAAATTACTCTGGAGAATGATGGCATGGTAGGTGTATTTTGAAGGTTTGGGAGACAGAGGGCTTTGGTTCCTATGTAAGAGGAGACTTTGAAATGCTCTACATCAGTGCTGCCCAATAGAAATCTAATGTGAGCCACATTTGTAATTTTAAATTCTCTTGTAGCCACATTCAAAAAGTAAAAAAAGTGAAATTAATTTCAACAATATATATTTGATTTAGTATATCTAATATATTATTTAAACATGTAGCCTATATAAAATTATTGAGGCATTTTACATATGGATGGTTAATTTTATGTGTCAACTTGATTGGGCTGAGGGATGACCAGAGAGCTGGTAAAACTTTATTTCTGGGTGTGTCTCTGGGAGAAATTAGCATTTGAATCAGCAGCAGACTGAGGAAAGAAGATCACCAATGTGGGTGGGCATCACCCAATGCATCGAAGGCACAGATAGAATAAAAAGACAGAGGAAGGTGGACTCACTCTTTCTTTTTGAGCTGGGACACCCATCCCCTGCCCTCAGACATTGGTGCTTCCAGTACTTGCCCTTGGACTCCAGAACATACATCAGGGGTCCCTCTGGTTCTCGGGCCTCTGGCTTCAGACTCAATTACATCACTGGCTTTCCTGGTTCTCCAGACAATATATCATGGACTTCCTGGCCTTCATAATTCCATGAGCCAATCCCCATAATTAACCCCCTCTTATATATCTATATATTTAGATGTATCCTACTGGTCCTGTTTTTTGGAAAACCCCAGCTAATACCTGTATCTATTGTTTCATTCTAAGTCTTTAAAATCCACTGTTTTATGCTTACAGCACATTTCAATTTGAACTAGCCCCGTATCAAGTGCTCAGTAGCCACACGTAGCTGGTGGCTGCCATACCAGACAGTGCAGCTGCATGGAGTATGAGAAGGGAAAAATACAACCATTTGCCAGTGTCAGCTGTTTTGCCAGCCTCCAGAGAGGTGTTTTCTACATGAGCATTAGAATCATTCTGGAGTCGTTTTAACAAGGAGATGTCTACATTCTACCCCAAACCAGTAAATTAGAGTTTCTTAGAATGACCTCTAGACATATCTGAGCAAAGAAGGACTTAAAATCTCACATTTCTAGTTCAACCCTCTTAGAATAAAAATAAATATGTAAACTTGCTTGAAAATATGCCTTCTACATATTTCTATCAGGAATCTGGGAATTCCTGATACATGGGACATTTTGGCATTTATGGTCCTAGTCATTTCTTTTCATCAGACATTTGAACAGTAGCTCGGAAAATCATTTCTTTTTTTTTTTTTTTTTTGAGTTTCTCTGCATTTATTTTAGGTTATTTTAAATGATGCAATGGCAAGAGGAATGAATTTAGCCAGAGTGATCATTTTATAACGTATGTCATGCCGTGCTGCTCCCTGGCTCAAAACCCTCTATGCGTCTCCATCTCCCTCTGGGTAAAAGCCAAACCCTTACCACGGCCCACCATGTCCCGCCTAACCTGGGCCTCTTCTCCCCATTCCCCATCCCATTATTTCTCTCACCCTGTTTCCTTCCCTTCTTCCCTGTGCTACTCATTCCACTCTGTCCCCGGTGGCCTCCTGGTCTTCTCTGAGCACCTACATCAGACCAATTTCTAGACTGGGTCCAGGTATCAATATTTTTAGAGAGTTGTATCTGCCAGGGTGAGAAACAGTGTTGCAGGGCAATGTGTGGAATCCATCCTCCTAGATATGCTTTCTCTTACTTGAGCTTCTGCTGAGCACTAGGAAGCCGTGAATTCGAAGTCACAGTTTCTGACTAGCCCCTTCAGTGCACATGCCCTACGAAGCTTTAACCAACGGCTAAGGCAGGGAAGGTTTGGAATGTTCTCGTGAAAGGTCAGGTGCCTAGCAAAGACATATCTGAAAAGATGACCACTTTTGAATAGACACATCTGAAAAGATGGCTCAGGGAGTGTCTAGAAGAAAGGACAAAACGTCCTCAGAAACTGATTACGGAGTGCTGCCCCTTGTGGAAGACAATTACAGTCACGGTCTTCCTAGCCCCAGAGCAGGGAGGCCGTTATTTCGGCGTGGGAGATTTTAAAAGGGCTATGGCAGACATCCCTCAGCCATTAGGAAAAATGTCTACAGAAAGAGTCGCTTTAAAGCATTGAAGGTAATTAATAATCTATATGAGATGCTCGATGACTTAAAGACCCCCAGGTCATGTGGTCACAATCGCCTTCATCCTTTATAACACACTTCAAGGATTTTTTTACTTCTGTCTCATGCCCTATTGCCAGACCTATCGCCTCAAAGACAAATTGCTATGATTTCCCGCCTCGTCCCTAAGCCTCAAAAGCAGCAAAACAGAGGCTGTGGTCTGCCGAGGCTGCAGCTCTGAGTAGCGGCGGCAGCCTTGGTTGCTTCGGGCTTGGATCGGTCCCTTTGGAACTCAGCTACCTTCAAGCGCATCAGCCGCCTTGACACTGTTCCCTTAACGTGGAGTCAGGAGTCTGCTCTCACGGTTCCGCCAGCGGGACAGTCGCTCAGGAAAAGGGTACATGGGTTCAGGAGCTTGTGGCCCCGGATGGAAATGACCTTTCAGCCTCTCCAGAGCTTCAGGGCAAACTCAAGTGATGATCACACAAATGGAACTTGAAGAACTAATCCCTACCGTGCAGGATGAGAGGAACCTTTGACACCTGACTGATAGGAATCCTAGTTTTAAACGAGCTTTAGAGTTTAGATGTCCGAGCTGCTTTGCTGAGCCCCTCCTCTTTCTGGTAGATTTGGTTTCGAGAGGCCGCCGGCTTCAACACCGTGACAATGATCTGCTGATAGCACAGGAGGAGATGTCAGAGGGCTGTCAAGATTGCTGACATGCATTTTTAAAATTTAATATTTCTTTTTGTAGTGTGTGTTATTATTATAATCAGAAAAATAAATCTTTGCCCTGGATGAGACACGTCCTGTCGCCGGCAGTAGCTTAGATTGTTCGAACGCCAGTGCCTTATTTTATACGGTGGCTGTTGTGTTGCTGCGAAAAATATTAAAAAGAATAGATCCACACTTCGGCTTTTGTTTCTGGGATTTAAAAGAATTATCTCAGAAGGAATTTTTCTTGCTAAGTGGCCTTGTTTTTGGGGGATACTGCTGCAGCCTTTTTTAAAAAGGCTCTTCATTTTGTTTTTGTTTCAATATATATAGTTTCAGGATTATATATCAAGGGTCTCACTTTGCATTTTTCATGCTCTCACCCCTGTGTGGATAAATAGTCTTAAACAACTGTGAAATAATTCTAGGAAAACTGGCTTCTAGGACCAAGAAATTCTGATAAACTCCAAAATAAAATTAGACTTAAATCATTTAAAAAATGTATTTTTGGCCAAGGATACACATTTCCAGCACTGGTACTTGTGAATGCTATTTGAAGTGAATTTATGGTAAGTTTTTGGTGTGAAAGAATTTTTTTCCTTTTGTGCATATTTTATGATGTACATTAATTCAGTAGTACATGTACAAAATTGATAACTGAAAATATAAAGGCATATAAATTGGGACTTGTGTTTAACATTGTTTTTTTTCCTCCCCTTTTGAGAACTCATAGCCAAAGAGTCCAGGCAGCACTGACCAGCAAGAGGAATCTCAGCTCTAGGGGCTGCTCCCTGAGACCCTTCCTGAGCCTAGATCCTGGTGCAAGCTGGTAGACTTTCCTGGAAGGACCCCAGTGTGTCTCTCTCAATATTGCTGGTCCTCACAGTTCCAGTGGCTGTCCTCTGTGCTGCTGCCTGGAAGAGAGGCTCATCGCTTCCCCAGGAGAGCCACAGCTTAGAGGTTTAGGGCATAGGTGTTAGAGCTAAGTTGTCTATGTTCACATCCTTGCTCTGCCACTTAGATGGATCATTGAGCAAGCTACTTTTATTTATGCCTCAGTTTTCATGTTAGTAAAGTGGGTCTAGTAAAATTCTCTCCCTCACTGGATTCTTGTGCAAGTAAATGAGTTAGCTGATACGTCCAGAATGCTTAGGCAAGTGCCAGAAGCTATTTTCATTGCCGGACCTCCCCATCCCAGCGGCCAGCCTGCCAGTCACCATTCTGTGCCCACCCCAACTTCCTCTACGGTCTTCTGCAGCATTGCTGCAAACTCCCCTGCCTGCTCCCTGCCCCGTTTCAATGATGGGATGAGTTCCTAGACCCAGATCCCCCCAGCATCCTAACCTTGCAGCAATGAAGTCTTCCATGCCTGGCCACACAGGGATTAGCAGTCTAATTGATGGTTCATTTATTTCATTTGGGATTAAGAGCTGAGACATTTGAACTGTACTTTCAAGGTATAATTTCCCTTGCTGAGTCTTGACACCCAAAAATCTTTTTTCAGGGAATTTTCATTTGATTTATCCTTTATCAGAATTTCTTGCTCCTATTTGATTTCAGTAGCCAATTGATCCTAAAATTGGTCACCTCTGGGGAAAATTAATCTTACATGTGTGTGCAAATGGAACATTCTCCTAGAAGCTCTTTAAAAATGCTGTTTGTGTTTTTGCTTTCAATTAGTGTTTGCAAATAGCAACTCAGTACAGTGATCAAAACAAAACTGATTAGATTTGACAGGTCAAATGTTGACTCAGATATTCTTTTTGTTGGCATTTCTAAACTCCCACTAACATTCTGCAGGTCAGTAGGAGGCATTTGTAAGGATGCGTGCTCTGAATGCCTGAGCAGGGCCCTTTTTTCTCTCCATGGTCTTTGCTGTGGTTCAACTGCTCAGAAAATATTAGTGATTTCTCAGGAAGAGGTTGCTTGGCACAACAAGAAAATGGAGAAATAAAAGTGGTCTGCAGGTGCCTGGAACAATTTATGAAAGAGTTTCAATTGCAGGATATACTAAATTCGAACTTGCATTATTTGATGAATATCACAGCTTTGAAGTTATTCCTTCATTGTGTATTTTAAAAATTTAAAAAGCATTTTTAAAAATATTTTTTGAAAAAGCAAGGTAGAAGAAGCAAAAGTAGAAAGAGCAAAGGTAGAAAAAGTCTTTGTGGTGTTTCATTGCCCAAAGACACAAACTGCAATAAGATCAATTGTGTTTAAGTGGGATGCTTGTCTGGTTTGGAAAGCTACCTATAGTTTAGGTGGTGAATTTAATGCTACAGGGAAGGAACTTAAAGCTACAGAAAAAGGTTAACTAAGACTTCTGTAAAAATAACTCTTACCAGTTTCTTCTGTTTTCAAGTTGCTTTCTTGTTTTTTTTTTTTCCCCTATTTTTTTCAGGGATGGGAAACTCACATTAAAAATAGACATCTCCAGACCTAAGAAATTCAATTTAAAGGCTGGTTCTAGGAAATGCTTATTTGTCAAATAGTTACCAAACTCCTACTTTACAACAGGTACCATGCTGGGAATTGGAGACAGAGGGATGAGAATATATCAGCCCCACTCCCGAGAAGGAATTTACACTCAAACAGTGTGACAGGCGTCACAGAGCACGCAAATATGAGAAAGGAAAGCCAGGCCTAGTTTGGGGACCCAGAAAAGGTGGTTCTTGACCCCATTATTACAGGGGGAGTTGTCAGAGACTTCTGCCAATCATTTGGATATTTATCAAGTGGTGATCATGTGCTCAGTGAGTATATAAGATGTGGCTTCCGTGATGGTTAATTTTATGTGTCAACTTGCCTGGGTTAAGGGATGCCCAGGTAGCTGGTCTATATATCTAGATGTGTCTGTGATGGTGTTTCTAAAAGAGATGAGTAATTGAATTAGCAGGTTGAGAAAAGATCAGCCATCACCAGTGTGGGCGGGCACCATCTGATCCACTGAGAGTCCAGATAGAACAAAAGGTGGAGGAAGGGTGAATTCTCTCTGTTCTTGAGCTGGGACATCCTTCTTCTCACGCCCTGAGACCTCCCCCACCACCTCCTTCAGTTCTCAGGCCTTTGGTCTTGAACTGGGAGCTACACTATCAGATCCCCTGTTCTCAGGCCTTCAGACTCAGACTGAATTACAGCACCAACTTTCCTGGGTGACCAGCTTGCAGATGGCATACTTTGGGACTTCTCAGCCTCCGTAATTGCATAAGCCATTTCCCATAATAAGTCCCCTCTTACATATATTTGTGTATAAATATGTAATATATATATATA
>CAUYSK010077709.1:0-35981 GCA_963575035.1 Avahi laniger | reverse complement strand
GATCCTACTGCCTCAGCCTCCCAAGTAGCTGGGACTACAGGCATGCACCACCATGCCCGGCTAATTTTTTCTATATATTTTTAGCTGTCCAATTAATTTCTTTCTATTTTTGGTAGAGATGGGGTCTCACTCTTGCTCAGGCTGGTTTCAAACTCCTGAGCTCAAACAATCCACCCACCTCGGCCTCCCAGAGTGTTAGGATTACAGGTGTGAGCCACCACACCCGGCCCCCAAAAGGAAATTATTATGTGCATTTATATTTTTTACAAACAGGCCAAATTTGTCTCTAACATATTTCTCACCAACAGTGTAGGAATTTTGACCCTCACCCTCACCAACATCTAACCTTTGTCTTACTGATAAGAAGAAAATAATCTATTACCGTTTTAATTCACTAGGTGACCATCTTTTCATATTTCTCTCAGTCATTGCAGTTCCCTTTCTATTAACTAGTTGTTTACACCCTTTACCCATCTTTTCTTGGGGTGCTTGCTGAATGCTTTTTAAAAATAATTTGAGTATAAATATTCATCTTTGCCTGAAGTATATTTTGCAATATTTTCCCATTTCTTGTTTGCTATTTAATTTTATTTATGATGTTATTCCGCATGTGCAACTTAAATTGTTTTTATGTCATCAAATTATCCATCTTTTTCTTTATGGCTTCTGAATTTCATGCTATACACAGAAGCACCACTCCAATTCCAAGAACAGAAATAAATTCATCCATGTTTTTCTCTAGCGCTGTGATACTTTCACTGAAGTTTTGATCCATCTGGAATTTATTTTGTTGTAAGGAATTATATAGGATTCCAGGCTAATTTTTTTCCATATGGCTAACCAATGTGTCAAAATATATTTAAGGCAATAACATACCACATTTGCTGGTTGAGTAATGTTTTATTACAAATAAAGATAAAATTACTTCTATGTTTTCATGTATTAATTTTACTTTGCAGAAATAGTAATAGTACACTCTAGTTATAAGTTTTGTGATATATTTCCTTAAGAAATGTATTCTGCAATTTAAAAATAAACAAAATGCAATTGTAAGTTCTATATTACAGGAACATGAGAATAACTCCCTGAATTCTTTCAACAAGATAGACTCCAAAAAATAGTGAAAACAATTATACTCCACAAAAACATTTTTAAATAACTTTTTTTCAATAGAGTTCAACTTGGCTTTCAGGGTTCTATATGAGTTAAAATTGCTATGCTCTTTGGCTTCATGAACAAATACTGCAACATTTTTACCGAAGTAGAATATATGTTAGTATTCTATCCCAGCTAACTCAAATCATGAAAATGGTGCAATTAAAATATATAATATCGTGTAATTCAAAATCTACTCAAATAGGCAGTAGGAAATATATAAGGAATACTGGAATAGAACATTTTGAGGGGTAAGTCAAGACTATTGCAAAGATTGAATGATTAGTTAAGATCAACAGTGCCCCTTAATCTTAAAGGTACTAATTTATTTCCTTCTATCTTGCTAACTTCTCCCATTTAAATTTCCTTCTAGAGCTGGCTGCATCTGTTAATTGGCTGACCCTTGTCCTCTCTGTTCCTGGTCCTTCCCTTCATCCTGGAGTGGCTGCCTTATCCCACCTTCTCTTGTCCCCTTGCCCTCATGACAAGATTGAAACGGCTGGTGGGCAAACAAGGGAAATTGACATCCATCATCCTCCCCTGACCACCACCCGTGACTCATCCTCAGCACCTTCTATATGGCACGACGCCACAAAGAAGCAGCTGGCACCTACTTCTATAGGTTTTCCTGCCTCCTGCCTTTCCTAAAATCTTCCATGCATGTGATAAAGGTTCATCTAAAGGCTCCTTCATTCCCTTTAGAGTAAAAGTAAAGTCTTTACAGAAGCTTACAAGATCCTAATTAATACTTCATTTTCCCCACCCGAACACACACACAACTCTTGGGCCTCGTGCAATGAGCATTTGCTGAATTGAGAATATTCAATTCTGCTATAGAAGACAACCAAGCAAATAAGATTGATGCAAATCATTAGATGTGTTAAGCATAGATAATTAAATTATTTACCTGGGAGATACGTTCAACAGCTGAAGTAAGTAGAGCATGTATGTGTGAACTAAGATAGCACGGAATGGAAGAAACAAGTCAATGCTAACTATTCACGATGCACTAAATATACATGAGACACACGAAGCACTAAATACTCATTCTATCCTAAATGTACACGAGGACATGAAGCACTCAATATCCATGAGGTCCTGCTTCAGCCACTCAGTAACACCCATGCAGATTCCCACCTGTCCTCTGCCCTAGAGACGCAAACAAAGCCCATAACTCTTCGTGAGGCTAATGCGACAGCTCTCAGCCCCGCTCTCCAACAGAGCAAGCATGTGATGACTCCCAGTACCTTCCACCTCCCTTGCCTTCGGCTCTGGCCCTGCTCACCACACGTCAGCAGGGCAGGCTGATGCAGCACAGAGAGAAGATACACGAACACTGCGTGACCCCGGATTCAGGTGGCATGGCCCTTCCATTTCTTGTGCACCATCCTAAGTGTGTTGATCTGCTCCATTTCTTTCCACTTGCTTCTCACTTTATGCTTTAGTTTCAAATGCTTTGATAAACTGTATGATCCATGCATCTTAAATCTGTGAGCTTCCTTCCCAAGACTGTGGGATAGCTTGCCTAGCTGCACAGTTGAAGGCTACCATTGCATTGAGATTGTGTCCACACAACACGTCATCCACCACCCTGCCCCTCACTTAGTGAAAGAGCAACCACTTTTCTTGCTCTCCCCTGAACACTCCAAACACACTGTGATATAAGGACCTTTGCACTTTCTTGTCCCTCTTCTGGAAACACTTCCTCAGACATCTACATGATTTGCTCCTTCATGTCTCTTCCCTGAGGCTCCTATATAAAGCTGCATTATTTTATAATAGCAATTCTCCAATTCTCCAACACCAATTGAGTATCCTGTAATTCAGTTCAATTCTGTCTCTAACAACTGAGAGCTAGTTCAGATCCCACAGGTTACAGTTCGGTCCTAGAAGACTTCCCCCACTTCAGATGCCAGCCACAAATGGGGTCCCCAACTACCTGCACTTCTTCCTAGCCAACTACAAATTCAGAGCTTCCCACGATTCCCTCTTCAGTTCAATAATTTGCTAGAATGACTCACGGAATTCAGGAAGGAGTTATATTTACAGTTATCGTTTTATTATAAAGGATACTCCCAGGAACAACCAGGTGGAAGGGAGGTATAGGACAAGGAATGGAGGTGGGGGTGGCACAGAGCTTTCGTGTCCTCTCCAGGTGTGCCACCTCCCAGCACAGGGACGTGTTCACCAACCCAGAAGCTCCCTGCACCCCATTGCAGCAGAGTTTTTATCAAAGTTGCATTACATAGCCGTGATTATTCACATCACTGGCCACTGGGTGATTGACTCAATCTTCAGTCTTTCTCAGTTCCAAAAGTTCCAACCCTCTAACCACGTGGCTGGTTCCTCTGGTGACCATCCCCATCCTGAAGGTATCCAGGAGGCTGCCAGGAGTGACCTCATTAGCATAAACTCCGATATCGTCAAAGGGGTTCATTATGAGTAACAAAACCGTCCAGAGCTTGTGGGTGAGGCAAATTATCAAAGAAAGGAGGTGAGTCAATGCCATCGCTATGGTATCCCGACATGACATTCACTGGCTTGTTTGACAGTGTTTACTGAATACCTGCAACAGGCTAACCGCTATTCTGGGTGCTGGAGAGAGAACAGTGAAAAAAAGAGATTAAGACTCTGCCCTTAAGGAGTTTGCATTCTGATGGGAGGAGAAGACCATAAATAAATACACAAACAAATATATAACACGTCAGGTGGTAGCAAATGACATAGAAAAAAGACGATAGGAAGTACCTAGGGAGAGGAGGAAATTTCTATTTTTGTGGTATAAATATATATATATACATATATATAAATTTTGTCTTTGTCTCTCCTCCCCCAAATTCGTGGCATGAACTCCGGAAGCCCTCCGCACACCTCACACACCAGAGGCAGTCACAGCACCGTCCCCGCCCCACAGGTTCGGAAGCGACATCGCCACCGCGTGAGGACACACGCGCAAGCTGGAATCCGGGTCTAGGCTGGGAAAGCTCGGCTGCCGGCGCTCTGTCGCCTCTGACTCAGCGGCTCACTGCGACACCGCTGACGCCGATGCCTGACCGACTCTGGGCGGGGGTGGGAACGAGTCACCACATCTTTCTACCTGCGGGCGCCTCTGGCCGAGCTCACGGCGCTGTCTGCCGGAGGCCTCTCCACGGTTCATCCCCGCCTCAGCCCTCAGCTCGCCTGACGGGGACAGTGTGGTCACCAAACCGTTGTCCATCTCTGTGTGTCTCACCACGGAGGGGAGGGTGGGACTGGGGGCAGCAGACACGCAGGCCGCGGGGCGCTCCAGGGTGGACGATTGCGCGGCAGAGCCCCGCGGTGGGTGCCGGTCTTCACGGCACATCTTCTGCAAAGCTCTGCTCATCTCTGCAGATATCCACCTGGCTCCCCCACAGGGGCGAGGGCCGCCTCCCCCTGTCTATGGGGCTGAGAGAGTAGGGTCTGGCACCCTGTCCCCGGCCTTTGGTAGGTGTCCTGAACATATTCTGCCTCACATCCCGGTCACCCACGTTCAAAATTCCTGCTTCTGAAGGAATTAATTCCGCCCCAAGGGTTTCCAGTCCCCAGCTCTGCTGGGTGGGGCACTGGCCCACGCCTCGCCAAAGCAGGGACCCTTTGCGTGGACTCATCTGGTTTTCCTTCTCCCACTCGTGAGCGTGTTGTCCTGTGCACGCAGGGATCCAGGCGAGCTGGAGCGGCAGGAAACGGGCCGCTCCTTTAACTTCCTCCTACCGGCCGAGCTGGGCTCTGGTCCCCGGGGGTGGGTGTGGAGGGCAAAGGCAATAAGGATTACGCCCCACCTGACTGGAACGCCTGGGCGTTGCCCACCTACTGCTCTTTTCTTCCAGCAATAGCAAGACCATTTTCTGAGACTCAGTCAAGGCTCTTGCTCAACCTAAAGCCTCTAATATCTCTAAGTCAGTGACCCCAGGCTAAGGCCTGGTCTCTCTTTCTTCTCAAGGAATCTTCCTGGGTGAGATTCTCCCTCTGCCAATGGGCTAACTTGTCCTTTCTCTTTCCACTTTTGGGATACCAGGGCCCCTCCCTCCTCTGCCCCACCCCTCTTAATTGTATCTATAGTCTGGTAAAAATGGTCCTGTTAGGCTTATTCTAGGTGGGAACCCAAAAAATATGTACAGGGCAAAATGCAGTTATTGGAAAACGTAGGCTTATAAAACAATAGCTGCACGGGTCTGGAGAGTCCCCAGAGGCGGTGAAATCTAACAGACAACTGCAGAGCCGGCATTCCTATCCTCCTTGATAAGGATGGAACTACCCCCCTCCCTTATCTCTGCAGGGTGAAACAGATGCAGGGGGCCCAGAAACGGGTTGCTTAAAATATCTTATTGAGGTGGCTGTTCTGGCCCAGGTACTCACTCCCCACAAAGAAACCCTCTTTAAACCCAAGGGGTTGCTCTTCGGCCCCCACCCCTCTGCACCCAGATGCTCCAAATGAACAGTATTTTGCTACATATGAGGCTTTGAGTGTCTCTCTCAGCTCCAGACCTAACAGGTCCTAAGTTCCTCTTTTCAGAGTATAAGGCTACTTGCTTTGGGGAAAAGGTCGGTGGCTCTTCTCTTTCATAGGCTGTAAGTTCTGGGGAACCTCTGCAGGGAGAAGGAGTATGTATCAGTGTGTATGTGTTAGGGGATGGTTAGGCAGTAGAAAGTCACACTTTTTTTCCTGCCAGTAGAGTCCTACTCACTGTGTCATGGAAGAGAGAAAGGAAATACAGCAGGTTTCTGACCCCTTCATATTCCTCTGTATGCTCAGTGTGGCCCAGCGCCATGAGTGTCTCCCTATCCCAATTCTGCCCAGTCACCAGATTCTCTCAGGAAGAATCAGTTATGACTGAGGGTCTCTCCATGTTCTGCTTGAGTGCAAACTGCCTGCTTCCACCCACGCCCATCCTGAACGCACACTTACACCTCTGGGAAACCCAGCAGAGTTACCGAGTCCCACCGGCCTCAAGGAAAGATGTATGTATTGGACAACAAAATATTCATCACTCTTTTCTTCCTCCCAGCAGAACCCTGGGTGTAAGCCATGATCCATCCCTCCCATGCATAACCCAGGAGCAGTTCCCATCCTCCTTAGCCTGAGGAAGTCACAGCAATCTCATTCTCTTGCTGGTGACAGTTCAGGAGTGAGCATGTGGCCCGGTTCTGGCCTAGGAGACAGGAGAGGATGCCTGCCAGAGACATCTGAGAAAGGTTTCTTCCCTCCTAAGAGAGAGACACAGGAAGACACACTTCTCTCCCCTGGACACTGATGTCTCCGGATGGAGATCTAGAACTCCTGCGGCCATGACAAGGAGGATAAAACCTCGGAGGACCCAGCAAGGAGTATTTCAGAGAAGCAGAGCTGAGCACGAAGGATGATGTCTGGAGCTCACCCTGCTCTTGGCTTCATGTTATGAGAGAGAACACATTTCCTTGTGGCTGAAGGCAGTTTGGGTCATAGTTTGTGTTCCATGAAGCTGAAAACATCCAGCTGTATAGCAGCCTTGCTAGGGACACTCTCCCTGCTGTGATTATCACGCTGAAATCCTCTGCTAGGCTGGGGATTCCATCCTTCTTCCCCCATCTGCCAAACACCACTCTATAAATGGACCCTTGAAAAATTTGACCTGATCTAGGAGGATGGGGTGGGTGGTTGGACCACCTCTTGACAGTGGTGGGGAGATGGGACTACTTTTTTTGACCTGGTCAATGACCTCCAGTGATTAAATGGGGTCAGAATGCCTTGATCCACTGGCCCCTGTCACCTTCATTAGGAAGAATTTTTGAATCAATTAGCATATTTTGTCCCCAGCACAAACCATCTGGAATATGGCCAAGAAAAATCTAGGCCATTCATTTTTTGAAACTTCTGCCATATCACAATAAAGCAGCAATTGCAATACAAGATTACAGAAATTAGGGCATAGTTTAAACGTTTACATTTGCAAATATGTTTCTCATATTCCCCTCTTCTTTCAGTGGAAGGAAATGCACTGGAGAAGGACCCGGTTATGGAAAATGACTTTAAAGTTGTGGTTTGAACATCTTCCTTTTCTAATCTTCTCAGAAATCCTCTGGGACATAAGCACGACATCATTTGGAGATAATTAAAGTACAAATTTAAGCCCATCGTCAGACATTGGAGTGACCTTCTGTAGAACCCCATGATAATCTCTGCCAGAATCAGAAAGGCATCAACTTTCTTCATCAGCCTCTGATCCTCAAGCACCAGATTCCCACAAAGCCCAGCTCTTACAGTCCGAGCCTAACTCTTACAGTCCGAGCTTCTATTAATAGTTATCATGTGCATGTGGTAGAGTATTAAGACCGGGGTCACCGTGACAATGAGAAGAAAAGGGTAACCCTTCCGGCAACCTCTACCAGGCAAGGCACCGAGGAGCCTCCAGGCTCCCAGGATCCCGGGCCTGGGATGTGGAGTATAACAAGGGGGTGGGGCTTTGTCCCACAGAAAACTGGAGACACAGTCACTTATGTAGCTGTGTGAACTTGGGCAAATTACTTCACCTCTGTGCTCCAGTTTCCCCAACTCTAAAATGGGAATAATAATTGGGTTGTTATGGGAATTAAATGAGCTGTGAAGTGCTTAGAACAGCGTCTAGCGCATAATAAATACTCCATATATGATGACTATGATGATCATTATACCTACCAGTTACAATTATAGTATTTCATACCACACAACAGCACTATCCTATTATCATCATGTTAACGTTGCCCAGGCAGAAAGCAACTGTGCTGGGTGATGTGACGGGCAGAGTAAAGATCCCCTAAAGACGTCCACGTGCTAATCCCCGAATCTGGGAATGTGTTCTGTCACACGACGAAGGGGAACTTAGATTGCAGATGGAACTATGATGGCTAATCAGGTGCCCTTGAGGTGGGGAGGTTATGCTGGATTATCTGGATGGACCCAATGTAATCAAGGACCCTTATAAGTGGGAGGCAGAAGAGTCAAAGGAGATGTGATGACAGTGTAAAGAGAAAAAGAAAACGCCTCCATAAATCAGTAGAAAAAACTCTAGTTCCACAACTTTTCTGATCAAAGGAAAACTGGTTGCTTTAAAACACCAAAATAGATTACTTCCAAATTTTCCAATAGTTGGAAGGAAGCATGGTGCCATGTTCGATCTCCTGGCTTAAAAATGAGGTGGAGAGGGAGGCTGATGCCCTTGAAAGTTATAGGGCCATGATTTCTCAAGAACTTAGTTTCTTGCAGAGGCAACAAACAGCCTTCACTGTGCATGTCAACTTGGATCTATTTTCAGGGGCTACCAGGAGAGTTGCTCAGAGGAGAATGTGAAGTCTCACCTTCACTCAGCTGGGGAGAGTGCTGCGATCACCAGCCACGTCTGTTGTGGACTCAGAGAAGGAGTTCTGTCCGACCGTGCTACTTGCTGTTCCATGTAGAGAGGAGCGGGACAACAAGCAGGCAAGGGTCAGGCCACAGTCTGACCAGCTATAAACCAGGACCCTGAACCCGTAGATGCCTATGGGCATTATCGTGCCTCGTGCGCACAATGGCCCTGGAGACTTTTATTTTCCCCAAATCTCAGATTTTGGCATGTTTCCTTTCACTTTATTTTCAATGTTTAAATGAAAAAAAACACCACACTTCACTGAAATGTATAGTGTATCTGAAAATCTCTCAAAGTTTATTTCTGTATGTGAATCAAATGTCCCTGTGGGAAGAAAATCCAAGTTCAGTCCCAGCAGCTCGCTTAAGAATTATCCATTTTTCCAGGTTTTTCCAATTTGACAGCCTTCCATCCAGGGGAAAATAATATTCCTTTTGGAGGGGTAATGTTACTAATTGATGTGCTGTGAACTGAATTCAGCCCTCAGATCAGGTTTTTAAATTGAATTCATCTTCAACTCATAAAAATTACTAATTATCATGTTAAAATATGGAGCATCCAATTCTCTTTAAAAAGCCAGAGATCCAGTCCAATTTTATCCACATTATCAAATGAGCATCCACATTATATTTTCAGGGGGTTACAAGGAGCTACAAGGATGGCTTTCATATCTACTAAGGCAACAAAGAAGAGAACTCAGTGGTCTACATGTGGGTTTAGTGGCTAGGCAGGAGTTCTCAATTTCATGTGACCAGCCCACAGCTGGTTGTCACAACTTGTTGGGAAAGTTGCTAACGACATCTCCAGGGTAGAGGCCAGGGTCCTGCTAGACATCCTACAATGCAGGGAACAGTCCCTCAACAACAAAGAATTATCCAGTCCAAGATGTCAATAGTGCCGTGGTTAAGAATGAACCCCAAGAGTGATTCTGTTAAGAGAAATTCAAAAGAATCAGTGCCAGAGGCCCTGCTGATAGTCCAACTGGGGCTTTGCTTTGTTTTCTCTCCTAAAGTTAACTGAAAGTAAACAACATTTATGACTCGGACTACTGCAGGAAGCAGGCAGTGGATGACTGTGGTTAGTGACAAAAACAATAATAAATGGCTTTGCCTGTCTTGTCTCTTTTCAGAGCCAGGGAAGGAATGAAATGACCAGTAATTATCATTTAAACTGCTGTTTTCTTCTGTATCAATCAGAGCTATTCATTCTGGTTACTCACAGACCCTTGGGCTGAAACCACACTAAATCAGGGTCACAGCCAGTGTGAATGTATAAGGCCAGCCTTTCTACTCCGCGAGTGTTAATGACCTGGGCTGAACATCAATGGCAAGTTTCCATGAAAAAGCCATCTGAGATCCTAATCTCGGAATAAATGGTTCTATTTGGAGCCTATTACCTTGTTTTTAATATTCTGTATTCGATGAGACCACAGCTGTAAACAGCTCTTCACTCCCATTTCTCCCCGAAGCTAATTTGCACTGTGTCAGCACTGCAGGCTTTTTGCATATGTTCAGGACAAGCTGATATGAGCAGGTCTGGAATGAATAATGTTTAGTAAAATCAATAAACCCTATTATTAGTCACTAAGGGGACTGATTTTATGTCTATAAAAGTAAAACAATTAGAACGTATTAATGGCAGATTCATCATAGTAATATAATGGAGCCAAGCACGCTTGTCTTTTGGGAATCTTTAATTTACCATTTGTTACTGACTGTATACTCAGGCAGAGAAATGGCACATATGATATAAACAAGCTCTGGCCTTTGGCAATTCGTGTTGTCATCAGCAAAGACAACACTGTAACAGTAAAAGGAAAAAACAAAACTTCATTTAGTGATTAATGCAAACCAGTCATGAATAATGTTCTAGTAAAAGCCTAGGGGGAAAAACTATTCAAATCACAATGTGCTTTTGGTCATATATCTCTTAGTATTTATATTTATCAGCATTCCTGTTTATTACAGTAGCAGGGATAAGCACTGTCTAATGCACCTATTTATAACTCTATTTAACCACCCAACTAGAAGTGATTAAAAGTTTAGTATGTATAATAAATATACATCCAAAGGTAAGATTTGCAGCTCAAAGGTAAGATTGGCCTCCATATGTATGATTTAAAAAATATGTATCACTAAAAGCAGGGAAATCATCAGGAACTCCAGTATCACCCAGTTACCAACAGGAACATGATAATTCAGCTGGTGAAGACGTAAGATGACCTTAGTTCTACTGCTGTGTTTCGAGAGTTAAGGGGTTAGTCAAGAACTGGGTTCAGCACATAGGCAACCAAGACACACTGCAAACCATACTCTGAACAGAGACCTACTTGTTTAACTTTGTGAGACAAATTACAAAGAGTCTTCAAGGATAATCAAGATGTGGTGTAAGAACGGAAAACATTTGACAGCTTAAACAGATGAAAACTATGAGAAATACTCTCTTAGGTGCAGGAATAAACACCATAAACAATGTTTTTATAAATGACAAGCTAGACGAAATTCGAAAGAAAAATAAACTGAAAATTAGGAGAAAAGTATCTTCCTCCAGAAATCTATCAAGAACCTGGACTAGACTTGTAAGGCAGGTAGCAAATGTCACACTTTAAGGTGGTCTTTGAAAAGCAAAGGAAACATTTCTTTCTGATTGCAAAAATCATCTATTCATTTGTGAAGCAAAGGCCTCTAGGTAGAACTAACCAGATTATATCAGGACAAATTCTGTCAATTTAAAGAACTTTTTAGTAAGCCAAGTGGCAGAACTGTCATTAGCAATTACAGTAATGACACTTACAGCTGGAATGAATCACTGAAATCAACCGTTCCAGACACACAAAGCACACTCCCACCTCAGGGCTTCTGCACTTGCTTTTCCATCTCCCTGCGATGCTCCTTCCCCAGACGTGTTTATGGACCCCCTTGCTCATGTCTCCATCAGCCACTCTATTTACAGCTACAAACTCCCCCATACATCCCCTATGCCCCTTCTGTGCTTCATTCTTCTTCATGGCATTTATCAACCAACTACCAAACTCTGTATTTACTCACAGATTTTATTATATGTTTATCTCATCCACTAAAAAATGCAAGTTCTATGAGTACAGTTTTTGTCTGCTTTGTTCAGTGCTATGTCCAGCACCCTGTACAGTGCCTGGGATAAAACAGGCACTCAGTAAGGACTGTTTGAAAGAAGGAAGGGAGGGAGGGAAGGGAAAAAGTAGTCAAACTTTAGCATAAAATATTCTAGTATACCAATTTAATGACTGCTAGCTCACTGACTTTTTATACATTTTATCCACTATCTACCTGTCATACGATTTACATCTTTTGAGTATCATTTCATACCACAGAAATCTGTATCTACCAATTTGTAGTGATGCTAAAGCCCCATGTCTGGAGTAAATACCCTGTAAATATGTATACACTCACTGAATTAAATACACTATTTGGATGTTAAAACTGTGTATAATAAAAGTTAGTATCTGTGCACTATATCCTATGCACTGGGCATTCTTGATTAAGAAACCTTTCTTTGAAAATTAGAATCACTATCAGTCAGCGAGAAATAACATGAAACAGACAAGAAGCCATTATAAAAAAAAAACCTTTTTAATTCTGATTGCCAAATTATTTAAGGCAGGTATAAAAAAGGAAAGCATTCAATATACATTTTACATAAAATAAACTAGATTACAGCATAAAACAAGTAACCAGGCAATGGCGTTAAAGTCTCTCTCTTCTAAAACTGGATAATTGTAAACATTAAAAAAAAAAAAAGACTGCAGGACTATTCAAGTAATAGAACAATCACAGATGTCTCTGGTATGCAGGCTATTGGGTTATTTGCCATTCAAGATTATCAAAAAATGACACCTCATTATTCACAGATGCTCATTATTTCCCCATTTAATCTTTACATTATATACAACACAGTTTTTGTGGTACTGGCAATCCCATGCCTTCCAAAAGTATTTTTCCCACAATACACAAGTACAAACAGTGACTACAGGAACATCTTACACTGATGCGTCTTTAACAGGAGCCACCAAATAGACATCTAAATTGTACCAAAGTGTCATCATCACAGTTAGCCTTTCTGAGGGGCTCGGGAAGTATGTGAAGGATATGCAAGGTTCAGGCACACTGATACATAACATTATTTATTTACAATTTCAAAGGAAAGGAAAAGAGAGTAAGCAGCCTTTTGTGGCTAACACTTTTCAACATGACAAATACATTTTTTATTTCCTTTACTGAGTGGTTTGCGACGTGGCAGCAGACCCTGTGTGTGCGAGCCTGGTTACTGATACAAAAAGTAAAGAATATATATATATGTATATATACAGATATGTATACGTATATATATATAAAACAGAAGTTTAATTACAGCAACATTTGTTACTCTGTGATAAAATCTGTAATTTACAAAAATGAAATGACTGGTTTTTGCCTGCCATTAAGGCATTTCAAATTAACACCATGGAACTGATGTCTGTATAAAGCGCTTCCCCATGTGATCCAGTCACATGACAACGTACATTTCCAATCTTGTTATTCTCTGCAAAAGAAAAGCAAATCTTAGCACAGGGTTCTATCAACATCTGACACTGCAAACCTGCAAACCAGAATGATTGATAGGCTTACTTTAATTCCATTTAATCAATTCATTTCCAGAGAAGTGAAAACACAAGGTAATGATATACATTGTGAAAAAATTAATTTTATAATCTTAATAATTTAATTCCTTTAAATTATTTTCCTTCTTAAAACAACTTGAGGAATAATTAAAAATATCAAAGAACAAACATTACCTTGAGCATTATGAAAATAAATTTCTCCATTTGCGACTTTTTCTTTAAACATGATAAAACAAAGGGAGTCATGTCATGGTGAATTATTTTAACAAAGTTGTAAGGGTAACCTAAGAAAATGTCAACTGTGTAGAAACCGAATCGGTTAATTACTAATCTACAACACATTCACAGAACGAGGTCCACAGAATGTGAGTTGCACAGGAAGCACACTGGCATAATAAGCATATTCATTACAATGATACAAAATCCAAGGAGCTAAGTTTTTGGTCTAAAAACCCTACACTTGCTTCCTCCTGACTATCAACACGTCTCTATTTAGAAAAGCAATTCAAAATATAGAGGATATTTACCTTCTTTGCGCAGGAAACATCCCAGATGCAGATGCCTGGGCAGCCACCTGCTGAGAGGCAACGAGGGCAGCAGAGGTCAAGCCTAATGGGGGAAAAATGTACAGGTTCTGTGACATTTAGAAAGGTAAGAGTAGACACAGGCCCAGTGGCAAAGGCTGCAGACCCAGGAGCAGCAATGTGTCCTTTCCTAAACACGCACAAGAAATGTTTCATGCAGCAAGGACAGAGAGCAAACAACTTGGTCTATCCAATATCTATCCCTTTATCAAATACTCTGTGGTTTTCTTAATAGCTATTCAAAGAGGATATGGCATTCCATCTCTCTGGCTCTGTGTGGTGCTAAATGGCTTGCATGCATTCCTGAATAGGAAGCTCAGGAGAAATAATAGGTACCAGGTAACAACAGGAATCAAAAGTCACAGTGAATTATAGAAGTGGCATTCTATTTGCTTAGAATACAATACTTTCATAATAACTTTTATCACTTTAACATTTTCCCCAGTGATTGAACACGATGCATTCCGTAAGGTACACGGAATCAGTGAATCAAACCTAGAAATATTCTTAACTTTTACCCTGCAAGACAAAAGGAGCAGTCAGAGATTGTAATAGCTCCAAATGGCATGAATTTGCCTAAGAGAGAATTCTTTTTAAATTCTATAGGAAACAATCCTGGGCAAAAATAAGAGTAAACAAATACAAACCTAGGGAAGATTACTCTCTCCCCTTCTATGTCCTTTATTTGAATATATTTTCTTTTTCCAGAGGTATTAATAACTTAAGACATTACAATAACAATAATAATAATATCTTGAAAGTGGTAAGATTTCCTGTTTATATATACACACACACACACACATACACTTTAATTTTATATAGATATAATGCATTAGAAATAAAACTTGTTTCTTTCCAAGTTCTTCTCACACTCAATATAAGTTGTTTAGGAAACAGAGATACTCTCTATTAACACCATTAGTTGACACCAAGTAACAAGAGTTAAACAAATAAAAATGACCCCTTCACGTTTGTTTATCACTTTCCATTTTTGGAAATACCTTCAAACATATCATTTTACTCTATATTCATATAGAAAAGTAAGAGGCACCTTGGCAAGTGCTACGGACGAAATAAAAAAAAACCCTAACCCACAGTGTGATTGTACTTGGAGACAGGGCCTATCAGTAGGTAATTCAGGTTACATGAGGTCGTGAAGGTGAGGTCCTAATACGGCAGGATTAGTATCCTCGTAAGAGGGGACACCAGAGCTCTCTTTTTCTTCCAGCCCCCTCCCCCCCGCACATGCACAAGGAAGAGGTCACATGAGTACAGAACAAGACGGTGGCCACCTGCAAGCTGCAAAGGGAAGCCTCTGCGGAGACTGACCCTGCTGGCACCCTGATCTGGAACTCCCAGCCTCTAGAATGGTGAGAAAATAAATTTCTGTTGCCTAATGTGATATAAGCTGTGGCACTTTGCCATGGCAGCCCGAGCCGATTAAGAAAGCAAGATCCTAGCAAATGTATCTGTTGGTAAAGATGGTGCCACCACCTACCCCCATGAGGTGACAGAGATGTGACAAATACTACATGTTCAACTACCACGCCACAAACTGAAGACCCCTCACATCAATTCTATGGCTTTTAAAATACGTTTCTCTTTCTCAAAGCTCATCTTTAGTGAAAGAGTCACAGCAGTGAAGGGCTGTGAAGAGTCCTGGAATTAGGTTCTAAAAAGTGCTAAACCTGATCATGTTAATTCCACTACTTCCATGGGAACAGAGCAACTTAAAAGGCCTGCAGAAATCAGGACAAGTAATTTCAAAGCCTCCCACCGTCCCTCCCTGTTTTTCTACAATTTCCCTGAAGTAGATATCTGATCTTCTGATTGTTACATTCAGCGCTGCCCCAGACACGGGCCGCGCCCTCGGTCTGTGAGATAACAGTAAGCCTCCGATAACATCAACCGGTGACAATTATTAAGTGGTAGCCATTTCACGTCTCAACAGAATACAAAGATGTGGGACTAGCCTTAACTGTGTCACCAAAAAATACTAGGAAATAAGTGTTAAAAGCCATCCCCGGAGCTAATGTTAACTCAGAGCTCAGTATTTTTATTTTAAGACTTGGAAGGCAGTTTTAGCAACTGTTTTCAAAGCACAATGGACGAAGACACAATAACGATGGAGCCGCTGACCTTGAAAAGGGTCGTATTGACCCGGGATGAGTGGGTAGCCCATGCCCACGTGGGTGTGGTGATGCGTGTGCAGGTGCCGCTGGCCGAAGGGGGAGTGGCGGTCCCTTTCCCGCTCCGCTTCCCGTTCCCGCTCGGCGGTAGCCTTTTCCACAGGCTGCGACAGAAAAGAGAAATTTTCCCCCCTTAAATCTCCGAGAAACAACTTGTAGGAGTACTAACCCCCTTTGTTACTGATTAAAAAGTAGACACAGAGACACTTAGGATGCTTTATTAATTGAAGATAATTTCAAAAGACAGGCATTAGTTTCAGTTGGGATTAAGCCAACACTAAACAATTACTCTACCCAAAGTAAGCCAAGCAGTACCAACCAACGTTTTCCTCAAACGACTGAAATAAGAGGACTTCCATTTCACTCATAACTGCAGGTCGAGAATCCACCCGCTATCCTCCCAGAAACAACTTGTACATACGGATCAAGGAAAAGAAGTAGTTTCGCAGATTTTTTTAAGGTCAAATTTCTAATTACATTTTCATTTCATTTATATTTTGTGGGGAGAACCTATCTCTTAATTTTAAACATTTCTGTATCCATTCTCTCTACTGAAAATATACATCCTAATATTATATGCCAATTTAAAGTATATGCCCACATTCTGAATCTCTCCATTTTAAACACTCATAGAGAAGCTCCCATTCTCCCAAATCATAATTTGGTTAAGGAAAGTCTGTTTCCTATGCATTTCTACCTTTTAGAATGTAACCACTGTTGCTCTGAAGTTCTCTTTTTCATTTATCAAAAAATCTTTGTACTAGGAGGACGCACAGAAAAAGATTCACAGATCACCTTTTCTAAGTTTCTTTATAGAGTCTCCGGTGGACTCATTCATATCACAGATACTGTATTTTAATTTACTTTACGCTTTTCTAGCTAAGAACCATCATAGCCTGCCTTCAGTCTCTCTTCATAACAGTCTCTAGAACTAGCAGTGGCTTTTTGGGGGGAGAGCTATCTTTCACAAAGACACACATTTGTGCTACTTCGATGGAGTTACAGGGACACGACAATGAGTCAAGGACAAAAAACAGCAGATGCAGTCCTCACTCCTTAGCCAGATGACTCACTCTTGCATCTGACTGCACACTGGCAAGACTCCAATTAGTGCCTGAATAAACCTAACAGCTATTACATGTCATGGGACCTCAGCTTTGCTCGTGATGGAACCCCCACCATGAATGTTGACCACGCGAATACCAACGGTCAACAGCAGGAGTAGAAAACTCGAATCTCTACAGCAGCCAAGCTAACAACAAAGACGGCTGATGCAGGCCGGGAGGGTCTATTTACATGCATGCTTACGTTGGTGGGAGCGGGACATACTGCCTGCGCGGGGCTACTTGCTCCCATCAATTACTGCCATGTCATTTTGGACCAGATTTTCTATTATCTTAAGAGAAAGAGAGCATCTGAATTTGTACGTGAAATCTGATTTTTAAAAGCTGTGCCCAAAGAAAACATTTTTTAAAATCTTGATTTCCCCAATAGGTCAACAGTTTATGGCCTCTGAACTGCTTGCTCACTAGGATGCTATACAATAGAGCTCTCTGTTACCTAATTTCTCAAAGTTTTATCAGAAATATTTCACACCAAACGCTGGTTCCTATGAATTTAAATTTCCATCTAACAAGCATTCTCCCAGGTAAGCAAGGTATACTAGACTTTGCAGCAGAAAAGCTTGCTATCACCATACACGCTTTAACAATAATTTTCCCTCGTGTAAAAGTATCTTCCTTTTGACACTCCATTCTTTATGTATTAGGATAAAACAACATCCTGAAATCACAGCTGGGTTCCAAAACCATTTATATTTCAAGACTTTTATCTGGCTTGGTCCCCTTTCTCCCCTACAACACAGTACTTTTAAGCAACAACAAAAGGAGGCTTACAGCCGGAGACTTGCTGCGGTACTGGCTGGCATGCTGCTGGAGCAAATCCAGTGCTTTAGATTCAGTGGTTGTTTTCGTGCTGATGCTAGGGCTGGTACTGACTTTCTCCGTCTCTTCTCTCCCTGACATCTTCCCATAAACAGGATAATGAAATCCTGGGGAGAGATAGGCCCCTGCAGATAAACAACAAATGCCCTATCAAGTTATGGGCTACAACTTTAAAAAAAAATCAATTTGGGTCACATGAATTTGGGATAAGAGTCAGAGATCTTAAAATAGGGGGCTACATTAAGAATGAGCTACATCATCGTTAAACTGTACCTAGGTTCTCCGATTTTCTTCTCCCAGTTAATTCATCCTGATGAACGGAGGTTATAAACAGCATTGAGCTTACAGCCATTTCATACATTTATGTGTCCGCTTAAGTGAAAGCAATAGTAACTATAATGATTATGACAGTAAGTGCTTAGAATATTTTCATAGGCAATAAAGTATCTGTCAGTCTAACAGCTATAGAAGACTTCAGAGACTATGGAAACTATAGTGGAGGAGTTTTGACATTTCATTTAAAAAAAAATCTTGTATTAAATCTGTTTCATCTTTGGGACTTTAAGCAGCATAAAAACAAGCAAAACAAATGTCATACCTAAAGCTTCTAATTTATCTTGAGTTTTTATAATAACAGCTAATATTTGAACATAGCCTCTTCCCTCCAGTTCAGTTAGAAGCCACAACACGTACCAGGGTAACTGTGCATTAGGACGGGAGAGACAGCCCGGTATGCAGGATGGCTGGGGTCGTACATCTGTGGGTAAGGATAGGCATGCAAGTACTGTATGTACGACTGATGCTGACTCATGGGCGAGGACACAGCCACTCTCGTTCCCCGAGAGTCTTTCCAATTCACAGGGGTCTTTCGATCATCACTTTTCAGCTTGTTCTCCTCCATTGATTGAGAATCGGGACGTTTGGCCTCTTTGGGTTCCTCTTTGATGCTCGTTAATGATACAGGAAGGCTGGACACACCACTCTCTTTATTAGGAGTTTTCCTTGGACTATCCTCTTTTAATTTCTTCTCTCGATCAAGTTCTTCTGACTTTTGCTGATCCAGATACTTGGGCTGGTATACGTAATGATGCCATGTCCTTGAATCTGGATCCTGATTTTTAAAAAGAAAACAGAACAGATTTGTTTTAAAATTCCCATTTTTCAGAAAACTTATTTGTCATTGTGACTGCACTACTCTAATATTAAGTTAACATTTATTTGTGTGCTAGGCATTGTGCTAACAGCTTTATTTCCTTCTCTCACAAAGTAATAATGTCTGAGGTCCCCACATTATTACTGATCTCTTGTACAGATCCCAAAGTTTAAAGTTCGAGCAATATCAGGGTCACACTCCTGCCCAGTTGTGAAGATGGGTTTCAAACTAAGGTCAGTTAGAACTCAGAGCTGGGCCCTAAATGTCATTTCTCAACATTAAATAACATACTCAGACATATTCAATCCAATCCTCATTTTTCTTTTAATACCTTGCATAGGTAAAAAGAATATTAAAAACTCCAACTCAAGCTAATAATAGTAAATTTAAGTAATTGCCATAGCTATTAACAACGCTTAGGAGGAAAAACTTTTGGTTTCCTAATACATTTTCTTCATCTACTGTAGTTGAGGCTTAATATATTGGCTCACTTCTCATTATGTGCTAACAACATCTTAATCAAAACAAAATTTCAAATTAATAGCACACATTATGGCTTCTCTATTGGAAAAACAAAGCCATTTATAAACCCCCCAAATCGTATTGTTCTGATGCAGCCCTGTGAAGCGACAGCCTGGTTTAGGTGTGGAAGTGGGCCACGTGAGAACTCTAAATGGCCTTTGTGACCCGCAAGCCATTCATGACATAAACCCACTGGGCACCTAGGCCCTAGGGGAACATTCACAGTTGGGCCTAAGCCCCAACTCTGGGCAGAGATGTGCGTGGGGGAAGGATTCTTGCTCCGATGCACAGGGGTCTGGAGCACGGGGCAGGGGTGGGGTGTGTGGTGCTGGGAAATGCCAGTATTGCTGCTCAGGCGCTGCAGTGAGTCAGGATGTCTAAGCTGTGACAGAAAGTGCTAGCACATGGTGGTTTCATGGTGACCAATTTTCAGGTGTTCTCAGGCTGGCTGAGCACTGGGCCCCAGGGCGGCTGCTGAGGCCCCTCGCCCACCCCTCCTCGTTCTCCCCACACGTGCTCAGCACGGAGCTCTGCTCGGGAGCACCTCACACAGAGGATAAAACAGAAATGTAGGCATCTCAGACCCTACATCAAAGACAGCTGGGCCCCAGATTTTATTAAAATGATGAATAGGAAATGTGAATTTAGGGACCCAGTTTTAATAGTCTGAGAAGATGCTAGTAGAAATTCGGAAATTTGTAAAAGAAAAAATATTTTAGAGATCAGATTCAGAATCTGAGGGTCAGAAGGGAATTCAGCAGCCCCGTGGTGGAATGCTAAGTGAGAAATTAAGGGACCGTGTCCAAGTCATAGAGTGAGTGAGTGGCATGGAACAGAAGTCTGCAAAGCGCATGCCCACAGTCCTTTTACTACACAACATGACAAGAAAATAATGAGTAGTGTACACTTTACAGCTACATGAAACTCCTAAGAATCTTGAGATGTTTTTCAAGGGAAGAGGAAAAAACCCTAAGGTCGGTTTCTTTCCTGTGCCAGAAGTCTAACCAGATCAAGCCCAGACATGTACAGGGGTCAGACTGCGCTCTCTCTGTTGGGGCCACGCTCCACAATCTTACTTGTTTAAATCTCGAGGTTGGGTCTACACCTGTCTGCTTCATAGAGTCCATGACAGATTTCATTTCTACAGCCTCCTTAATAAGCTGGTGGTTTTCCATCTGCTTAGCTTTGAAGCCGTCGGCCTGCAGCTGCTGCTGGTGATTGGAGAGAAGCTGCGATTTACCTGTCTCCTCAGTTTTATTAGGCACTGACGGCCCTAGTTTAGAATGGTTTTTGTTAGGCTCCGGAGTAGAGGGAGCTTTTGAGATTGTGGCCGATGGCATGTTTTTCTGTTTACTGTCCTCCTTGCCCAGCTCTTTCAAGGGGAGCTCACTTTTCCTTTCACACTCGCCTCTCCCAGTCTGGGCCAGTTTCTGCTCTGCCAGCCTCTGGTCCTCATAGTACTTCTCATACTGCTGTCTGTAGGCAGGGCTGGTGGCCATCAGAGACTTCTGGTCCATGTAGAGTCCATAGGCATACTGGCCGTAATAAAGTGACTGAGCCAGGGCGGGGTGTCTCTGGGTGATCACCGACTGGTGCTGGGGCTGTAAGGATGCAGAACTGTGGTCCACTTTCTTGGCGTCTAACTGATCGGCCTTGTCTTTCTTTTCAGCATCTTCCTCAGACTCCTTCTTGATCTTCATTCCCGGCGTGCTGCCACTATTCCCCGCTGCAGGGGCGCCGACCTGCCCGGGGTGCATGTAACTTGGGGAATAATAGGGATCATAGCCATGGTAACAGGGAGAATGGGACTCTTTCAGTTGAGAGGACTGTGCCGCAGTTGCAGAATGCCCTTTTACCACACCATCTTTGCCAGAAATGATATCCGAAGGGGAACTGGTTTTTGACCTCATGCCCTCCGACCTGCTGTCAGAAGCGCCGTCGTCAGCAGCGTCGGATATGTCCGAATAGGCCGGGCTGCTCGTCTTGGCCGCGGAAGTCTCTGCGCCATTCTGGGTCAACACGTGCAGGGGTGCCAGTGGCGCCTGCCCATTCACCAAAGTGCTGCATTCCATCCTCGAGGCGCTGCCTATGGAAGGGCTGGGAGCGTTGTCCGTGAAAGTGTAGACCTTATCGGCCTCGGCTTTGATACTGGCCATGCGGCTCTCCTGAGACTCCGACAGCCCATTGGCCAGCCCTTCATTCTTGCTGAGATGCTCCTTTAAAAAATGCCCAGGTAAGTCTTTGCCGGCCCCCTTGGAGTCCTCCAGTTTCCCCAGCTTGGCATCCATTTTTGGGCTTCCCGTCTCTTTCCCCTCTTTGTCCTTTAGTTTCCGCTTCTCCTTTTTCTTTTTGTCTTTGAGGGACACCAGAGCGGGGTTCACGGTGACGGGCTCTCCCATAATTGTGGGCTTTGGTTGGATGGGTTTTAATGGAGGACTCTTTGGTGTAGCCTGAACGACAGTGGTCGAGAGGGAGGGCAGCCCGGGCACGGTCCCCGTGGCGGCCGTGAAGGCTGCGGTGGGGATAGCAACTAGTTGTGGGGGAGTGGGGGCTGGGGCTGGGGCTGGGGCGATGGGCCGGGCACTTTTGAGTTTAGAAAGGTTTTTGTCCATTTTGCAATTGTTAGCTCTTTTGCCCTTTTCTTTATCTCCCAAATTTTTCTTGTCAATTAATCCTTCTGCTTCCAGTTTAGGCATCTCAGCAGCCAAACTGCCATCTGCCGCTGAGCAACTGTCTAATGTGGCCGTCATGTTGGAGATTACCGGAAGGTTGTTCAGTTCATTGTTAAGGCCCTTCTTTTTGCCAGAATTCTTCCCAGCTTTAGAACCGATAATAGAACCCGGGCCATTGCTCATCAGTTCCCTCTTTCCCTTGGGGGTTCCAGGGGGGTTCCCAGCGCCAGGGGACGCTGGCGCCTTCACCTGGTCATAAGCAGATACACCTGTGCTTGGCTCGCTGCACTCAAGCGCCACGTTGCTCAGTGCCTCCTCACAGTCCGAGATCTTGTCCTCGCCGTCGGGCTCGAACTCCAGCTTGTTTTCTGGGTCTAAGTGTGCATGAGCCTGGTGGTACCTCAGGCCGTTAATGTGCTTGTACTTTTTGTTGCAGTTTGGGTGGGGACAGTCGATTAACACTGGAGAAGAGCAGCCCTGGTCCAAAAAAGTAGTCTCTGGTTTCCCTTGAGGGGTGGTAGGAGTGCTTCTGGAATTTGTGCGGACTCGCTTCCCAGGCTTATTGTCCTCGGAGCTGGAGTTCAGGTCCAGCTCCATTGGAGGCTTGTTTTTCCTTTTATTGGTGGAGGAAGGGCTGGCTTTGATGTCCTCGGCGGCACAGTTTGGGGGTGTCCTTCGTCCGCTGGCATTGAGGCTGCCCCGCCTCCCTTTCCCATTGGCCCCCCCTCTGTTCTTGTTCTGCAGCCCTCTGGATTCCGTGAAGCCGGCCTCGGAGCCCGGGGCAGCTGCGGCAGACCTCGCTCTCTTCCCTCTGCCCCGGCCCCCTCTCATCTCCAGGTCACTTGTCGGTGACTCGCAAAACCTAGGGAAGCAAGTAACAGATGTCAAAATGAGCATCCTGTAAAGAGCCAGGTGAAATCACAAGGTACACAATGCAGCAAAGAGGAGTCAAGAGGAGTCAACACCCTGGTAGCTTAAGGGCTGGGCCCAGCCAAGGAAAAGAGACCCTACCCTTCCACTGATAATTTCCAACACCTGCAAAGGAACAGGCTACCAAGAGCTTATATTCTTTCTCAGAAAATGAAAGGAAAACAGCTCAGGTAGCTAGCTTCCAATCCAGTTCAAATTCTCATTTCGAGAAAAGAAGAAAACAAAGAAGGGGTGAGGAGTAGAGAACTTCTGACAGAAAAGAAATCCAGCATCTGCATTTTACTGTGTTCAGTCCTGAATTGTTCATTTCTCTTTTGCCTGGTTTCAATTACAGGCGGACTTTTATGTATTATTAATCTCTCTCTCTAGTTTCCTTGCAAAGAGAGGATGGGGGAAGGAGAGGAAGGAGAGAGATAAAAGACTCTGTTTGTACCTGGGAGGGGCCCAGTCGTGCTTGGTGCAGTCCAGTAGGGTCCCCACGTAAGTTTTGTTCCTCCACGTGACATTGACCACTAGGACACCTGTGGGGGAGTGGGGGAGAAAAAGGATCATGGTTAGCATGGATTACTCTATTTCCAGTTCATTTATTATTACTATTTTTTACCAGCAAAGTTCTATTCCAATTTGCTTTCAGAAGCTGTGGTTTGCATCCTTCCTCTTTCTGGTTTCGGTGACCTCAAGTTAAAACCCACAGGAAATAATGTGAGTGTGCATGTGTGCGTGCATCCGTGCGCGTGCACACGCAGTACCAAAGGGTGAGACTGTGTGCGAGAGTGTAATCAAGATACTGCTGACAGAAGGAAATGGTTTTTGCCATGTCCTGCTGTAAAACAGCAACAGTCACCTCTTAATTTTTCTATTATTACACATAATTGCTTTCGTTTGGCAAGCAGCCAACATAAACTAAGCTCCAGTTACCAGCGCTTAAACCAGAAGGTGACTGAAAGCAATCGGTTTTGTTTCCAATTCAACAGCATAAAATAATGGGGATTTTTATTAAATATTAAGAAAAAATTATGTAGGTATATAAAAATGGGCATAGAGGGGAAAGTAGCGTCTTAGAGTCCAGATAGCAGACAATCAGCTATGATTTCTCTTTCCTAATCCTCCCCTCTTTGACTTTGTGAGACAATAATCAGCCTTGCTATGGTATCTATTTCACTGTTTGGTCTTGTTGCATACTAAGGACTCCTAAAATAGCCCTCTTAAGAAAATAAATGTGCACAATAGATTTGCTCTTGGGGTTATCTTTAGAATCAACTTTGGTAAGCATTTGCCACAGAGGATTAGAAGAGAAATCTCAAAACCAACACACTTGTTTCCTGCAAGCCATTCTGCTTTTCCCAACTGCTTTGCAGACAGACAATTTAATTTAGCACTGCATCTGTGAATCACTAAACTTAAGTGCACTTAGTATACCAAATGTCACAGAGAAACAAAATATAACATCCTCTTTATTTCTCTGGAGGACTAGCACCATATTTTTAAAAAATCACTCCTTTAAAGCGTGTTTTAATAGGACCTGGATTTTGAGACATACATAAAATATTAGGGTAAGGAAATGAAATATTTAAGTGAGCCTTTGTTTTCTTTTCTGCACCTACTCCCATTCTTTCTTGGAAACACCAGAGGACATTACTCAAAGTCCACTTGTAGCTGGTTTGCTCTCTTGCATTACCACTGCCATTTTGAATTTTACAAAAAACCTGTACTGAGCTCCTTTACGGTAAGGGAAACCTCACAAGGTAAGACTCATTTCCTTGGGAACCTTTTAACAGCAGGTAAAATGTTTGAATGATTGGGACTCAAGTAGTGGGGAGGAAGAATTTCTTTCAAAGTCTCAAAAGGAGATTTTAAAATTGTTTCCCATATGGTCGATGTTGCTATTACTTAGGCAACAGCTGAATTTACTCAGGGTAAATTCTGCCCGTTGTAGCAATAGGCAAGCAAGGGAAAGGCTGGGATGAAGCAAAGCAAGCATTTCCTCAAATCACATCTGATTCCACTGAAATTCCCTCAGGACTTTTTTTTAAACCATTGAGTATAAAAATTCATATTGCGATGAAAATCAATGTTAATTAGGCATTTGGTCAAAATGTGCACAAGACAGAACAATTGGAGGAAAGGATTCTTTATGAGCACATCCCTTCAGGAAAGGGGAGGGGGTGGGAGAGGAGGCCAAGAGGAAGACTGAGCTGGTTTTCTCATCATCGGCTCTCTGGGGCACTGTGTGTGGTGTCAAGGACCTTTGCAGCTGCTTAAAATTCTTTAGCATGTCAGCTACATTTACAGTGCAGGAATATATCTGTATCGCCAGCAGGTTACTGCATTTTAGCTTTAGATGCAATAGGCTGGATCACTGCGTTCTGGAGTCCCTGATGTAGCACAAATGTATAATTAAAATTGCTTGAAAGGAAACATGAAAGAAACAACAAACCCTCCATTCTTGCAGCAATAAAATTAAAAACAGGAAAAGTCTGCACAGACACTTAACATTTGTCTGCAGTGAAAGGCTTTTGTTATTGCTTTTCCCCTAAGGGCTTCGCCTTTCCAGCGAACGCGGGCCGCGGATTGGCCAGCGCCCGCCGCGAACGCTCGCGTCCGATTGGCCGGGCCGAGGCGGCCGGGAGCCCGAGCCGGCCCCGGACAGCCGCGCCCCGCGGAGGCGAAGCCGCGACCCCGCGCCCCGGGGCGCCGGCCGCTCCGCGGTCCGCACGGGCTCCTCGCCCCAAGGCGGGCCGGCCGTGCGAGGACAGCCGACGTCTGCCTGGCCGCGCTGTTTCCCCACCCGACCCACGCCGCGCCAGTCCCCTCAGAACCGAGTTCGCGCTCTCAAAGCAGGCGCGGGGAAGCCTGCGGCCGGAGACGGCGGGGACCCACGGCAAGCAGTCAGTCACCGGTATGGGGCTGCTGGGAGACGCTGTCGCAAAGGCTGAACTGCACTTGCAACTTCCACACTGTAAAACTGTTCACATTTCCTGCTACTCTTTCTAGAAGCCACATAGGCAGACCTCTTGTCTAGGGACAAGTGATGCTGTTGTGATTTGCACTGGGAAGAAATAAAATCCTGGAAAGAAAAGTCCATTTTCAACTTCAAAAGGCCTAAATAAGTCACCCTTATTTTTCCAGAAGCACTCCGTATTTAAAATGTTCTACTCCCAGGGAGATACTCTGAATAGCCTCCATCCAGCAATGCTAATTAAATACGTGTGCTTGTGTCTATCTTTCTTTATATGTACAAGCCGCTTCACAATGCCACAGAGTATTTAAATCTGCCTAGAATTCACATGCGAATATACACACGCACATGTTTCCACAGTCCAATCTGCCGCTTTCTACAGGAATGAAGGCTTAAGGAATGTTTCTCATATAAACGACACAGCGTCTTGTCTCTTTGTAAGAGAGTCTATGTTTAGACAACATCCTATTGTGAAGGGCCAAGGGGAAAGGTGGCGTGTTAGCTCTAAAACGTGACAGTTTGATCATTTTGCTGAAATCTTAAAATCTTGAACATTATGTAACCCATGGTCATAGAAAGCAGACTATACTTACTATACAAATGTCCAAGTTGAAAATTAGTCCTTTAAGAGTACAATTTGAATTTTATAAATCTGGGCATAAAGTTCTATTTCTCACTATCTTATATAAATTAGAAATAAGTATACATTTATTCCAAAAAATTTAATGTTATTTTAATGCACGTTTATTCTTTCAAACACCTAGCCTGTGAGGCAGGTGCTAAGGACACTATGCGAGTCCTTTTCATCTTTGTATTTGCGATTATTCCAACAGGCTTATTATCCTCCCCTTTCCACCCACGGACTGGACATGGTCTTTCTCAAGGAACTAATGCCTGCCCTGCAGCATTTTATATTTGAAATATATCTGAGGCTTATTACTAATAAAGTAAGAATTACAGCTGAACAGTACAATGGATGGTTTGAGACTGTGCTCACCACACATGGTTTTTCTTCTTTGTATTGTTAGCACTTTGTCTCAGATCCGGATACAGAATCTGATGCTGCCCTCAAAGGCATATTACCTACAGAACATTTAATAAGAACAAGGTCTTTATTATATAACTTCAGCCTCTTACCTATAGAAGCCAAATAAACCCTCAGATCTCAAAAGGATTCCAGTCACAGTGTTCTGTTATTTCCTCAGTTCGGAGTTTCCAAGGGATGGTCAAGCACATCAAACATTTACTGTGTCTATGGGGTACACATTAGGTACCTCTTTGGAGCTATGGAATCAACCATGTTTTAGTTGGAATTCTACCCAATCTGTGTACTTCAAGAGTCTGCAATCTTAAAACAAACCGGACACAGGCATTCACTATAATCCAGAATTGGAAGCATAGTTTTGCACAGTATCTGCAGCATTTACAGAGCAGGCCCCTTAGGCCATCCCATTAGACTAGACCAGACCCTGGATGTGATACGTTCATCGTGCCTGCCCTGCCCACAGTCCCTGCTCCAAGGGCAGCCCTGGGTGATCAGACTCCTAGATCAGTGATCCTAACCCTGACCTCATCTGACTGGTCCAGAGATGAGCACCTGAAGCAGAGGCAACCAAACAGGGACGTGTACACTGGGAATCCGAGTCAGTAACGTGCAAGTTGCAGAAAGTCAGTAATTAGAGTGGAAGCCTTACGGTGCAAGGTACTACGAGACTAAGAGGACCATGATGGGCCAAAACCCCCAGGACACAATAGCTATGAGATGAGAAAGCCAACTGCTGGTGCGAAGCCCTCAGTACGCGTGTGTGTGTCTCTGCGTGTGTCCCTTTTTCCTCTAGCTTCATCTCTGATAGAGGATTTCACCAGCACCCATTCAGGACTGCCCAGTTATTTTCCAGCCATCTTGTTAGAAAGTTGTTGCTCGCGTTAAACTAAATTTGTCTTTGAATACGCTGGTCCTGGCTGTGCCTTCTGAGAGCACAGGCAGTCCACCCGTGTCCCCCTGACTGCCTTTCTTTCATCCAGGCAAGCACGTGACCATGCTGGCATTCTCCTCACCTCTGGTTTCCTCTCTGCTTTCCCCCCTCCGGCCTGGACAAATTTCTTCAACTGTTCCGCATATCACACTTTTAATTCCCCTGAAAGAAACCTTGAAGATGCCTTCGTCCAAATCCTCAAGGAAAGTTAAAGTTCCTAACAAATTAGAAGCGAACGGAGACAAATTCAAAGGGTGTCACTCTACGAACCCTCCCCTCAATCACGCACCGACCGCTCCCGGGTCGCCTGGGCGCCGCACGCACAGTTCTCTCACTGGCGCGTGCTCGCAAGGAGCCCTGCTTGCCTCCCCGATCTGGGTTCAGTGCTACACTCTTTCTCGGCTGCCCTATCGATTCAATGCGACCGTGTGACCGAGTCCCACAAGGGAAAGCGAGTGAGCCACCGCAGGCCACCTCCAGGCCTGGCCCATAAGAATCTCCCATATGTGTCTTCCACTCTCCTTCCCTTTCTTGCTGCTACGACGGAAATGACTACCATGACTGTGAAGGCCTCAAGCTGAAGGTGGCTACGTCTTCGTCATCTGGGATCCTGAATGACAATAAGGATCTCCTCCCACCAGGAATACACAACTCAATCTGTTGGGTGAGCACCAAATACTCTTACGATGTCTGGACACCGGTGAGACTATCTGTCCTACCCTGACGTCCCCTTCACATTTTACTCCACTCATATACACAGTAAGCCTATCTCTTCCAACCAGACGACACTCCTTAAAAACAGGAGTGGTTGTCTGCACCCACAGGCCCTGGGAGCACAGGCCCAGCTCACAGTGAGAGTTCATCAAACACCCAGGAACTACCTACACGGGAACTGATGAGAGACAGTCTAGCCTGAACCCTACTCAGTGACGTTTCTCTATTATCATACTTTTTTTTTTTTTTTTTTTTTTGAGACAGAGTCTCACTGTGTTGCCCGGGCTAGAGTGCCGTAGCGTCAGCCTAGCTCACGGCAACCTCAAACTCCTGGGCTCAAGTGATCCTTCTGCCTCAGCCTCCCGAGTAGCTGGGACTACATGCATGCGCCACCATGCCCAGCTAATTTTTTCTGTATATTTTTAGTTGTCCGATTAATTTCTTTTTATTTTTAGTAGAGAAGGGGTCTCGCTCTTGCTCAGGCTGGTCTCGAACTCTTGAGCTCAAACAATCCGCCCGCTTTGGCCTCCCAGAGAGCTAGGATTACAGGCGTGAGCCACCGCACCTGGCCTATTATCATACTTTTTCAATAGGCACAATCCCCTACTAGCTTATAGATGATAGACATTCTCCATGAAGAGATTTTGCTCCCAAGATGTTATAAATGTGGTTTATGAATTATTATTTCTGGTATTTGTGAAGCTGCTTCCTCAAGAACTGGGTAAATGCCTGATTTCCCAGTGGGTAGGCATAACTCTGTTTGCATTACAGTTTAAAGACTGTTTCAGAGTCTTTAAAGTGCCTCATGCCTGGGACAGACGTCTTTGCCAAGCATTGCAAACGCTGAATTTGGAATCAGACGGAAGTGTTTTGAACTCTCATTCAGACCACCACATCTGGATGGACTTGGTGTGCACTCGGGCAGAAAACAGAAACCTCATTCTAATAACACCAAATTGTAACCCATTTATGCCATGATCCCCTTTTTTTAAATTTACACATTTCTTTCCTTTTATGTACTTTTTTCTAGTGAAACATTAGTGACAATAAAAATGATGCAATACTCTGGTTTCATGAGTACTGAACAGGATAAAGCTCATATATTTTGGATATCATATTACCCTACATTTTTACACAATGTAGCTATTGTACAAGGTGTGAGTTATCACCATTCCTTTGTTTGGAACTCCCTCACCCCGATATTCTGTTGTTGTCACTCTGTTATATTCCATGCTGGTACTGTTTAAAAAGCTCAATCTTGTACTGTACACTTATCTGTTGTTCCAGCTTCAGACAGAGCCTTCTTCAAAGGACAAAGTTTGTGAGTTTATAATTATTTGGGAAAATTTAAAGTTTACAACTAAAATAAAATACTTGTCAGCCAAAAAGCAGAGGGACGTTCCCATTACCTATGCCAAGTATATATGGAGCACCAGGACAAGAAAAGTAAGTGTTGTCACATGACCATAAAATGCAGTGTTTTTTTTTTAAAGAGCCCTACCGCTGGGCTGAATGTTTGAAGAGTCACTTTAACCACATCCTGTAATCAAACCATCTGGAACACAGTGCAGCGATTAGTCACCCTGAACACTGGACTTTATCTGAATAAATAGTGTACAGCAGTGGAGCTCGGGAGATAGGGCAGTACTAACAAATGGAAGTGTAATGAAACACTTTATGCCCTCGTGTGCCGCCACCCCAGCCATAAACCCCAGAGACACTGCTCTGGTGTTAGTGTACTACTTCATGAAAGCACAGCGAGCTTAAAGATGGAAGGACTGAAGGGCTAAAAATTGCTGGTTTGGATAGATCTTCTCTGTCGGCGGCTGGAATATGTTGGCATCACTCTATCTACGTTAATTATAACCTCTCAGATGACAGTTCAGCATTCCTATGAGAGTCTGGTGTTATTTTCAGGACATTAGGAACAGGGTTCGTTTATGGGAGGATAGTTATGATTCTTTATTTGCCAGAGGTTAATCTGAGCACTGAGACATTCTTTTTGGTTCATCTAAACCCAATCCATAAATAACAAATAAAAAAATGAAATCTTAGCCAATAGCAAAAAGCAAAAAGCCATGGCAAAATGCTGTTCTCATCTACATTTTAAAAGATGGTAGGCTTTCTTACTCGACTGTGTTTCTCTCTTTCAAAAGTACATTTGCTCATCAGTATACAATCTATGGAGATCTGTAAAAAAAAAAAAATCTGAACGGATTTTCCCCCCTAAACACACTGAATAAGCCCTTAAAGAAAAACAGCTAAAGAAGCCTTGTTTCCCCTGGGTCTTACGGTTTAATACACAAAAGAACACACAGACACTTCCATCACTGCCACCTCCCGCAGCCTTTGTTCTGAGGCCTGATGAGCTGTATTGATTGGGGAGAATCATTGAGCTTCTTGGAAAACTAGACTCTCGCTTATTCACTGCCATCTATTTCTTTCCCATGAAGACAGGTGGTCAATATCCAGTTGACTGGTCAGCTAAAAGAAGCTCTTGCTGCTTTTCTTTTTCTTGCTTCCCTAGTAACATTATCCTTTCCCACTTCTAGAAAATACAATGGCCTGTTAAGGAGTCCTGTGGGTAAGAAGAGGGAGCAGAAATAAGGCTTTTGTAAGGCCCCACCGGGAACACTAAGATGCTGTCCCCTACATTTGCATGGGAGCCTGCACCACATATGTAGATGGTGACGGTATTTTCACTGACCAAGCATTACGCAAGTTTAAGCAAGCATTAATGAAAACTTTGAGAGCCCAAGATATAACTTTAAAAAAAATCAAAACAGATCATTAAAGATCAATTAATGTTTACCGAAGAAAGAGATGCTTTACTTCTTTTAAATCATCAGAACATATGTTCTAGCAAGTCTCCTAGTTATAAAATGTCATAGGTGTAATTATATGTATTTTAGGTAGCAAAGAGCATCATTTAAAAAAAAAATCACATGGAGATCTTTAGAAAGTAATTTTAAACATGATTGGTAACAGAAACATTTCTTTGAAGTCAGGCAGACATACATATCCTAAAGCAACACTGCCCTTTGATGGCTTGAGGCCAGCTTTAAAAAATATACATATACTGCATTATTCACAAAGCACTATGTACTCCTTATCGCTTAGGCAGTTCCTCTAATAGTTTCTGCTAAAGTGCCCAGAGTGCCCTACCTGGGGACCATCAGGAGAACAGGGTTGAGGGGACCACGTTGCGGGAGGCAGGAGGAGGGCTGAGGAGAGAGGCAGAAGGAGAAGCCCCCTGCGCTAGCTTCAGCAAGGACAGCCAGTCAGAGACACTGAACTGGGCTGCACGGAAGCCACCCCCTGCACCCCCACCAGGACGGCTCTCAGGCTGCGGTCCACCAAGGCTCAGGCAGTACACAGCAGGATGCAAAGGTCAAAGAGGGACAGGGGGATGGAATCAAAAAAAGAAATAAAGTCTCCTGAGACAGACATTTGAAGCGATTCAAATGCATAAACTGAGTATGTACATCTACAGAGTATGTGTCTGTATACATTTGTACCAAGAGGTTTCATTTCCTGTCTTTGATTAAACTTTGCAGTAAGTAGCTGCCTCCTTTGAGGCTTGGCGACATGGAAATAAGCAACAGCACCACTCTGGTTTCTGATGCCAAGTTCTAAACTTGGATTTTCTCCTGTTCCTTGTCAGGCACCCACTGTTTCAGGTGAAATCTGATGAGTTCAGCTGATGATTTCTGGTGCCCACAGGCCCCTCACACCCTCTGCCTTCTGTAGGCACAGCTTCCTCATTAGTCTAGCAGAATGAGTTCTCGTTTCCTTCCTCCTCCTTTCTTGCTGGGAAGACAGAGGTTCGCGCTAACTGTAACAGAATCAGCTCCCCGCCCCAATCCAGTCTCACAGGCCTTTAGTATCAGCTCCTTAGGAGACTTTTTCTCCCTTTATACAAAAGTGTTGGAAAATTTGGGAAAGTTACTTTATAAATATTTATTGAGCTAGGCCTACCATGAGCCCTAATAATGACACAGCTCTTACGATATCAACTTCTAACAGTCATTCCTTTCTTCAGATTGTTATTTTAGGAGACAGCCGCGTCCAGTGGCCCTGGCACACAGCACCGGGCCAGGGTCTCCCAGAGTGAGGGAGGCAGCCCGCACTCACTCCCACTGTTGGGCTCACATGTCAGGGGAGATAAGCAGCTCAGAGAATGCAGCCTTTCAAATCAGTCGTTTCCTACACTTCGTATTAATTACAGGCTCTTTTTAGCTAACGACTCCTATACCCCAGCTCTCCACGAGGCCATCACTTCAACTGGAGAAAACGGGGACAGTGAAGAGCAAAACCTGACAAAAATAATATCCTTAAGGCAAAAAACGCCCTCGCCACACCTCTCCCCGACAAAAGAAAGTACTCTGTGGCAGAAGGGTGCAAAACGCTCTCAATTTGAGAAGTCATTGACGGCTATGAGCCAGCTCCCTATTTTCCGCAGCAGGCAGCCTGCTTCTTGTTCAGCCCTTCCCCGGTGGCAGCGGAAGGGGAGGGAGGAGAGGCGGGAAGGCAGACTCATTACTGAGATGAATGAGACTGAAAGATGCAAAGGAAATAAAATGTAAGAATGAAAAATCTCCTACGCCTTGGGAGGAGGGTAGGCAAGGAAAAGGGAGAGCAGAGGCACCGCTCTTCCCCACACCTCTAGTCACCTCGTCTTCCTCACGAACCCACCCGCCTCTTCCAGATCAGCACCAGCCTAGGTTGTGCGTGATTGGCAGAGTTTCAGGTTTAAACTCTGTTGAATTGCTTGTCAAAATATGTGTGATACGGCTATAGATTACAGGACTGTGTTTTAAAGTAATTCCTTACCATCCCTAGTCCTTGAGATACGAGGAGACAGTGGGAACCAATTGACAATTATGCTCCACATCAAAAAGCCGCTACTGATCCATGTATCTCACTGGGATTGAAGAGCCAGGCTTCCTATAAATTATGATGCTTTATTTAAAGTCAGAGCGCTTATTTGCTTTTGTGCCAGCTCTGGGCTCTTTTCATCTCTAGCTCCACCGGGCCCAGGAGAGCACACATTCCTACAGCTCTGCTGGCCACCAGCTGTGTCCTCGGTAAATCACAAAGCCTCTGAACAAGCCATGCTTTACAAAGGCCAACAACATTTACTGGAGATGATCACTCTGCTATTATTCCACTCACTGAAATTTAAAATAGCAATTTATAACAGCAGCTGAAAACAGGGGAACTGCCTCCCAACTCCATGTGTGTGTTTTGTGTATGTGTGTGTAGAGGGGCAGGATCTGCACGTATTTGGCATGCAAAGGGCACATTTTGTCTGTCACCAGAAAGGCACCATCTTTGCAAATTTAGAAAGGAAACAAGGCACGTGGACGTCAGAGAACCTAGACTCAGCACCCTCACAATTGAAGGCAAGAGGGTGGATGGGGCTCCTGTCCCAGGTAAGCCTCCCTGGGCTCACCTGGAGGCGGCCATGCCCGCAGGCAGCGTGGGAGGGGGTTCACACAATCCTGAGGGGAAGCCACACACTGTGACTCGGGTTCAGAATGTAGCAGGGAAGGCCGAAGGAATTAACTCTTCGGAGTTGGGCCTGCAGTCGGTGCTGAGGGCTGGGGAGGAAGAGAGAATAAAAGAGCAGTGATGGAAGGGAGCCCCCTAAGCACCTGGAAACATGGCTTTGGAGACAGATCCACCTGGTTCACAGCTCACGTTGTGGCCGCTGCTTCTTGAGCCGACCTAAACCTTTCTGAGCCTCAGTTTCCTTACCTATAAAACACCATGGATAATATGAACACTAAATAGACTGTGATGTATGTAAAGCCCTTAATGCGGGCACTGGCACGCTGGGCACAGGTACCCTGGCTTCCTCAACTTTTACTCTCCTCTGTGTTGCTCCAGGTCACAAACTGAAGAATGGGGGACAGGCCAAGATACCGCGAATTCCACACTGAGCAGCGCGGCCGGCAGCAAGTCCCCTGCATTCTTCCCAGGCGAAGCACCCCAGTTACGGGCATCGGCGCTGATTTTCCCACATTCCTAGTGACCAGGCTAACTGCAGATGTGGCACGTCTATCTTTCAGAATCTTAAGGACTACGAATTCCAACCTTAAGGTCTTCTTTTATTATTACTATATTTACCACCAATTTCAGCCAATAAAAAGTGATCTTTCCTAACGCCTCCATTGTGGAAAGCAAACATTTCCTCATCTGATCACTCGGTAGTGAAGTCGATTGAGAAATGTGGTTCTAAGTCACTGAAGTCTCCTCTCTGGACGATATAAGAGGGAGGAAACCTCATTTCAAGTTTTCAGGAACAGTGAACTGAACGCCCGACATCTGTCTAAATTACAAAAGGCAAAATTAAAGCTCCCCGGTGCCGTGACAACAGAAGTGAGAGACACAGCAGCAAGGCCCTGGGGATGGAGACAGAGCAGGTTAAATGCCAGCCCATCTTTCCAATTCCCATCTGCCCCGACCAGTTTTCTTGACAATGGCCAGAGGCTGCCTTCCCACCCTCCCCCATTCCACATTCCAAAGTTCTTATCTTTCAGCAAAGAAAAAAAGCCCAACAGAGTTACAAGTATTTCAATAACGTGCTTAGAGACCAGCTCTTTTCTGTAAACAAGCCTAATGAAGTGTGACTAATAGTCCTCTCCTGGAGCAGAGGGAAGGTAAAAGGGCCTTTGTTAGCACTTACTGGAGCAAAGTCGTCATTTTGCTGGAGCAGAACAAAACTTAGCTGGTTATTGATTGACCAGCCCCGCTCGGTGTCACTGCTTCCTGTCTATTTCTATATTCTATATGTGTAAATACGCATGTTCACACGGACACAGAGATGCTCACACGCGCACACAGCGCACAGCCGTGTGAGCTAATTTGGGGTACGTTTCTCTGCAAACCAGATAAAATGTTCAAGGCATCTAACTGCAATCTGATTCCTCTCTGATATTTGTGTTTTTTTTTTTGAGACAGAGTCTCACTCTCTTGCCTGGAGCGAGTGCCGTGGCGTCAGCCTAGCTCACAGCAACTTCAAACTCCTGAACTCAAGCAATCCTACTGTCTCAGCCTCCCAAGTAGCTGGGACTACAGGCATGTGCCACCATGCCCGGCTAATTTTTCTATATATATTTTTAGCTGTCCAATTAATTTCTTTCTATTTTTGGTAGAGATGGGGT
>CAUYSK010077708.1:0-10680 GCA_963575035.1 Avahi laniger | reverse complement strand
AAGTCATTAGCAAATGCAGCACGGTGCTCCTTCTGCTCTGGTAGCAGAAGCCACAGAACCCATTTTGCCACGATTCATGTCATGCCAAGACCCTGTGTCAAGATCTCGGACTCAGTAGTTCTTGGAATCCCCAGATGAGCTTCTAGTTCTCGCACTGTTGGTCGCTGATCTTTGTCGATTGCGGCCCACACACGTTCGACTTTCTCAGGTGTTCTGTTGCAGGCCTTCCAGAACGTGGATCACTTTCAACAGATCCTCGACCATCTCTGAAGTGTTTGTGCCACACTTTTATTTGTGCTGCGCTCATGGCATCATCCCCGAAAGCCTTCTGAATCATCCAAATAGTTCAAGCTTAAAGCAAAATTGGACGTAGAATTGTTGCTCTACTCGCTCAGTCATTTTGCTTGCAACGGCCACACAGGACACGTGCTCACTCAACGGCGTCTAACGCCCATGGACTAGGACAGCGACGTTGTCACTGTTCACCCATGCGCGTCCCACTCCACTCCCCTTGGCTGCCAAGTCACGCTGATGTCTCCCTAACCGTTCTTGTTGTATTAACCATGGCCGGATACCTTCCGGACAGACCTTGTATACCGCGTTTTGTTCATCCATCCATCTATCTGATACTTGGGTTGTTGCCATCTTTTGGCTATTGCGAAGCATCTTGCTGTGAACGTGGGTGTACAGATATCGGTTTGAAATCCTGCTTTCAATTCTTTTGTGTATATACCCAGAAGTGGAATAGCTGGATCATATGGCAATTCTGTTTAATTTTTTGAGGAACTACCATACCATTTTTCATAGCAGCTGCAACAATTTTATATTCCCACCAACAATGCACAGGGTTCCAATTTCTCCATGTCTTCGCCAACACTTATTATTTTCTATATATTTTCTGCACCTATATATTTTTCCTTTGTGTATACATAGCTATAGAATAGCCACCCTAACGGCTGTGAAGTGCTATCTCATTGTGGTTTTGATTTGCATTTCTCAGTAATTAGTGAGGCTGAACATCTTTTCATATGCTTATTTTGCATTTGAATATCTCTTTTGAGAAATGCCTGCCCAAATCCTTTGCCCATTTTGCTATTGGGTGGTCTGTACCTTCCTATCTCATCAGATTCTCACAACCACACGAACTGCCACGTGCTTTGTTACCCCTTGTTCAGGGGGGGGGGGAGAAATTGAGGTTCCGAGGGACAAAGCAACTTGCTCCAGACACCCAGCCGGGGAGAGACCCTACCTCTGTCTGACTCTGCACCTATTCCCTCCAGGTCAGTCCCGCCCATCACCCGTGAGACAGACAGAGCCAGGACTTTGACAATCCCCACTGCAAGGGGTTCTCCGATTTCCAAAACGTGGCTGGTTTTACGAAACAGCGGTTAGTCCTCGCCTGGGCTTCTTCCTGGTCCCAGTCCAGGGCTCTGGGTGTCCGGAGCTACTGCCCTGGAAATTCCACTGGCAGATCAAGAGATAAAGAGGAACAAAAGCCACTTGTGACGCGATGTCCATGGAATGGACAGGACATAATGAAGACACATGGAGGGCACAGGGTCCTTTGTGGCCGTCTTGGCAGAGGGAGCTGTGTCCCGGAACTCCGGGAGAGTGGGCTGAGCCCACAAGGAATTGAGGAGCCCAGGGAGTTCAGCACCAGGCGCCCCCACGCCCACGTCCTCTCCGTCCTGGACACACGGCGTGGCTATGTTTCCCAGCATCCCTTGCGGTCAGGGCGGCCATGGGATGTGACCGCGTTCCACCAACATCACGTGGGTGGCAGGGAGGAGCACCTCTTCCTGGCTAACTCTCTCCTTTTCTCCACAGTCCATCTTTGAAAGGAAAGGGCTGCAGTTGGGTTATTGAATGAAGACGCTGCTGAAACCTCTAGACCTGGGGACTGAATGGTTTCATCGAATCCTCCTGGCAGCTGGCCCCAGGGTGGGCTGGGAACTCTGGGACAAATGTCTGGGTTTCCCTGTTAGCACCTGTGCGGCTGCCTCCCGGGTTCTTGTGTCCAGTCCTGGCTCCCTCCCATGCACAAAGTGACCTTGGGCAGATCACCTCCTGTTTCAATGTCAAAGCTTCCCACTGGGAGAGAGGGGACCATGGTGCCCCCTGCCCCATCTCTCAGAGACAGAAAACACCAAGGAACCAAAGCAGACGCTATTTTAAAGGATTTATTTTCCAGAAGTCCTGAGGGGCAGGGGCAGGACAGGAGGGGACAGAGATCCCAGGACCCTCGAGGGCCCCATTCGTGGGCAGTGGACAGGTTTGCACTTCCAGTGCCTGTGACAGGCAGGTGACCCTGGACTCCAGGAGAGACACGGGCCCTGGAAGACGCTGAGCGGTATGCCTTGGCAAAGTGCCATTCCCCACCCTTTCGACCTGACCCCAGGGCAAGCCTGGAAGGTGTACATTCTCATTCTCATTCTCATTTGTCAGGTGAGGCTCAGAGAGGTGACATGGTCTCCTCAGGGCCACACAGCTCCAACCTGAGCTGCACCAGGCTCCCTCAGAAAGGAGAAAGCACGCGGACAGTTTGTTGCTTTACCTGGGACACTGCTGTCCCCAGGGGGGCACGGATAAGTCCCAAATGCCAGTCTTTCACTGGGCCCCACCCACCTGTGAACAGTCTCCACCCAGATTCCTTCACATGACGGCACCCCCACAACACACAGGCTACCCCCCACAGCCAGCTTCCCCCCAGGGCTGGAAAATCTCCCCCTCGTCCCCCACACCCCCAACAGTGGCTGACATTCTTCCATTGATCCATTTGGCCTCAAGTATTTACTCGGTTTTCATATGCAAATAGAACTGGAGCTTATAACACCAGCGGGGTGGTCATTGACTCAAGCCTTGGCGAGGACTGGGTTGTCAGCTGTGCAGGGGAGGAGGGGTACGCGGAAGGGGCCAGGCCTGGGTGTCGGGGTGGGAGGACCACCGAAGGCCCAAGGGAAGAAGGGTAGAGAGACCCAAGGTGTAGGTTGAATGTGGGAGAAAGGGAATCTGGGCAGATCTGGGGCTTAGACATTCACCCAGCCGCCCCCTGCTCGGACCGTGAGTCTCTGCTGGACGTGTAAGCGCCTTCCGTGGGGGGGGAGGGGGGAAGGACGTCAGTTGTGCTGGCTCAGTCTGCAGCCACTTGCGGGCTCTGGTTCTGAACCAGCGCCCCTGCTCTACGCTGGCGGGCCAGAAACCAGAGCAACTCAGATGGGAAACTTGGTCCAACCAAGGGGGCTGGAGGACAAGTTCCCAAGTCACAGGAATCCGGGCAGACTGTGACTAGGGCTGTTAAGAGGGGCCAGAGGGCCAGGGCAAGTCTAAAACGTGAAATTCGATCATTGACTGCTAGGGCTGAGCAACGCCTTGGAGGGCTGGTGAGGGTCGCCACGGGCTGCTGGTGGAAGGGACTTCCTGGGTGTCAGCAGCATCTCGGGCAAATGTAGGGCGTGGGTTTGGAGAACGGGGAGCTGGAGCCCAGCAGGCATGCCGGGAAGGGGGCAAGGCTAGAGATAGGGATGGGACCCAGATGTGGAGGGCCGGGGTGCCAAGCCCAGGAGCTCTGACCTCAGCTTAGGGAAGTGGGGAGCCATGGAAGGATGTTGAGCAAGGGAGTGACTGACTGGAATGTGGACCCCGTGGCTGCATGGGGCACAGGAGGGGTCAGAGGGGAGTGAGGAGTGACAGTGTGGAGGCCCGACTGAGGGTGACAGCTGCAGGGATGAAGATCAGGAATGCAGAGAGAGCCGATGGCGCAGGCTTCTGTTAGGCAGCAGCTGTAACGGCAGGGAGGTGAGGCTCCGTGAGCCTTCCTGGAGGAGCCAAGGCCCCGGTCATCAGAGCAGGGCTCCTCCTCATTGGCCCAGCCTCTTGAGAATCTTCTTCACCCAGGACAGGTTGGGGTCAGCACAGATCTCCCGGTTCCTGGTGGTTAGCAAGCTGCAAGGAGGAGACACCAGGGAGAAAATGCAGCAGCCTCCACATGCAGCAAGGGTGCCACAACACCCCAGGAGCTTAGCATTTAAGAGCCACCCAATGTATGCACAGCTCAGCATTTATGAGTCACCTGCTATATAAAGTCATTCAGAATTTATGAGCCACCTGCTGTATGCAAAGCATATTTCTCAAGAGAGAGATGAGCAGCAAGGACTTCCAGAACCCTCAGTCCCAGACTTGAGTACCAGGTCAGGCCATGGAATAGAATCCCCAGGAGTTTTATAATATCGCTGACATTGCCTTGGGAAAGAAAATGGCCAAGGATGTAGACTCTGGAGCCAGCCTATCTGGGTTCAAATTCTAGCTCTGCCAGTTGTTAGCAAGTTGCTTACCTTCTCTGGGCCTCAGTTGCCACATCTGTAAAATGGGGATGATAAGCATTGCCCAGTCTCACAGGATTTTGATGAAGATTTGATGAATTGATACACACTGAAGCGCTCAGAAAACTATACACTACTAAGTGCCACAGCACATAGTAGGTGCTCTATAATTATGCCTGGAGCTGGCCTGAAACTTTTACATTGATTTTCTTAATAAATCCTTACAACAACCCTATGAGGCCCTATTATTCTACCCATTCTATAGCTAAGTAAACTGAGGCCCAGAGAGATAAATCAACCTGCGCGAGGGCCAGAGCTGGTGAGATTTGACTGCACTGTGCCTGCTGTGAACCCAGACTCTCAGGGGGCAGCATGTGCCCCCACGGACTGCTCTGCAAGCGCTGAAGCACAGAGAGGCGAGGTGGGCATGGGCCCAAGACCATGCGGCAAGTTGTGGGCTAAGGCTCCTACCCTCACCCAGCTGCAGAAAACACCAGGCCAGGTCCTGGGCATGTGACTGCTCTTGGCAAGGGTGGGCTCAGGGATGGCTGGTGGGCAGAGCCATGCCCCACCCAGGGACTCCCTCTGGACTCTCAAGAGCCTGTCCACAGGGCCCAGGAGCTCTTGCTCCCTCATCTCCTGACCAAGAAAAAGAAGGGACACAGAAAACAGCAGTGCTGGTCTCGGCCAAGTGGGCCACGTGGGCAACGTGGGCAACGTGCCCCCCCAACCCCCACGTGGTCACTGGGCCACACTCCGCTCCTCCCTGAGCCTCCGTCCCCCCATTGATCAAGCCACATTCTTTCTAGAGTCCCTTCTGGCTCAGAATCCGATGATCACGTGTGTGCTTTCAGTGAGCATCTGTCATGTGCCAGAGTGTGGCCCCTCTGGCTGCAGCGGACAGAGAAGGGGTTCCCTCCACTTACTGTTACGGTGCCCTGTGACGGTCAAGAGACCCCTTAACCTCTCTGCGCCCATTTCCCCATCTGTGAAAAGGGGATGCTAACAGTACCAGCTGCGTGGGATTGCTCCAGGGACCGAACGAGCTGGTATTAATGAAGTGCCTACAGCGGGGCCAGGCGCTCTCTGTGAGTTTGATAAATGCAAATAAATAGAGGGTGTGACTCCATTATCCTGCTGGGGACACCACGGCTCAGTGTTAGAGCGACAAGCACCCTGGGAGGGCTCCTGCTTCGGCCGTCTTTGTTAAGCACCTGCAGCTAAGGGATGGAGTCTGCAGGAGGAGGAAGACGAGAAGATGACAGAGCCCCAAGGGGGTCATGGGTCCCCAAACCCAAACTGCCCCGGCGTGCGATGCGGTGGGCAGCAGGCTCAGAGGGGTTGGAGAGGCAGCCAGAGGGGCTGCCACAGAGAGGACAGGTTCCAGCCCTGAGCCAGGCACAGGTGCGGGCCCTAGGCCAGGGGAAAGGAAGGAAAAAAAGCAAGAGAAAGAAGCAAAGAGAACAAGAGACTCAGGAGAAAGCCCTGAACCAGGACCCGGGAGTGAGTCGCGATTCCAGCCTGGGCGACGCTGAGCAAGTCCCTTCCCCTGCTCAGCCTGTTTCCCTGCTCAGCCTGTTTCTCTGTCTATGCAGTGGGAATATTTGAACCTCCTCGAAGGACTGTTGTGAGAATTAGACGAGTTAACACAGGTAATGCTCAGAACGGTGCCCGGCATGCCGGAAGCACTCTGTAAATTTGAGCTTTCAATGTTCTTCCAGTCAAAACGGGCTGCCTCATAGGACGCCCAGGGGCCTGGGGAGGATCCAGGATGCTTCTGGGGCGAGCATCTTTGCCGACTCAGTGGCACCAGGCACATACCCCTGTGGACTGCCTGCAATGGCCGTGCCCGCGCTGGTGGCACCCTGTCCACTCCGCTCTGCGTTCTCACGAGCTGGCGTGTTGCCTGGCACAGAGTGGGTGCCCGATAATGATCACATTATTTGTTGAACGATCATGTTATTTTTGTTCTTGGTACACTCGAGTCCGGGCCGAGCCATCAATCTAGCCAAGCCCTCCCGCTGGCATCCGGAAACCAGCCCCATTCCCCACATCCCCAGGTCCGTCCCACCCACCTGCACCTGGGCCATCCCAGGCCACGTCTGTCAAGCCCTGCAAGGCCCTGTGGCCCCAGCGCCCTACTCACACCACGCCGGGTCTCCGGCAGGAGTCCGAGGTCCAGTAGAAATATTTCACCATACGCAGGGGCAGGGGCCATTGGAGGTAGTCCCGGCAGCAGACGCTGTCCTCCACGTTGGCACCGTAGGGGCCTGGGGGCAGGGGGTGCCCAGAGAATTCATAAGCTGGAGCACAGAGAGGTCGCCCTTGACCCCAACCCCTGACCCTGGGCCCCCCCAGGCTCCAGGGAAGAGGCGCAGCTCTTGTGTCCTCGTGTGCAAGGATGGTGACCGGAAGATTCTGGGCCCACAAAGTCCCTCGTGAAAAGCCACGAGGGGCCCAATGCATACGCTCTGGGATGGTCAGCTCCAGTGATGGGGACTCAGAACGACTGAGCATCAACAACCCTCAGCACCTGGACGGGACTCGGCGCTACTCAAGGTGAGGTCCACGGACCAGCAGCCTCGGGATGGCCTGGGAGCTCATCAGAACCGCCAGGCCCACCCTGGCTTGCTGTATCCCTCGTGCATTCCGGCAAGCTGCCTGGTGATCCATAGCGTGAATGTTTGGGCAGTCTGCTTCCGCTCGCATCTACTCTGACCCCCCTGTGCGCTGGTGAGGCTGCAGTCCAGAGAGGGACAGGCACTTGCCCAGGGTCACACAGCAAGAATGTAGCAGAGTCAGAACAGGGCTTAGAGATCTGGGTTTGAATCTTGCTCAGCCACACATCACTGGGCCACCCTGGCCAAATCATTTAACATCCCTGAGGCCCAATTTCCTACTCTGACCAAGGGTTTAATAATAGTATCGACTTACAGGCGTCTCTAATGCATGGAACTTGGAACAATTATTGCTCACAGCTGCCTGACTCCCACTCCAGTGCTCATCCTCTACCCAGCACAGAGCAGAAGTTTACAATGGGGTGAGGAGACAGAAACCCAATGTTGACGACAGGTTTGGAGCAAAGATGGATGGGGGGAAGGCAGGCCCAGATTTCCAGGGGAGGATCCCTTACCCAGCCTCTGCCTTCCCGACTCAGGCCTGCCTCTTGGGTGCCTCATCCATCCCCCAAGGGCCCTGTGCTCAAGTTCTCTGGGGCAGGAAATACTACAACCCTCTCACCCAGCTGAGACAGATCCTAGCCTCCAAGCCTTCCAGTCTACCCATTGAACAGATGTGTAAACTGAGCCCCGGAGAAGCGCTGCGACTAGGCCAAGGCCGCAAGAGCTGATGGCAGACTGGGATCTTCTGCTCTCAGTCCAGTTGCTCTTCCATGACATGAGGAAGACACCTGAGTGTCCAGCCCTGGCCTCTCCCACTCCCCTGACTCACCTGCCTCAGTTGCTTGAAGTGCCACCGCAAGGAGGACGAGGGCCACTAGGAGCGGGGTCCGCAGGCTGGCCATGCTCCGTCCTGTGTGTCCCAGCCCAGGTGTCTTCAGTCTCGGGAGGACAGGAAGACCTGTACTTAAGTACTCCCTCCACCCACAAGCCTCATACACCTCTTAGTCACTGGGGAGCCCAGAATCTCTGACATTCACATCTCAGAAGGAGAACTCCCACTTCCTCCAAACTGGAGAAATTCTCTTTGGTGGGGGAACCACTCAGAGGGGCCCCCCCACCCTGTCCTCCCCTGTGGGTCTCGAGAGACTAGCAAAATCCCCCTCTTGGAGGCCCCTGGTCCCTGGGGTCATGTCACCGGAGATCTCTGGGACTTGGTTTTTCCATCTGGAAATGGGGGAGACCGTTTCACCGCCTCCCTACGGACCTCAGTCCACGGACCATGTCCACGTGGACAAGCCCTGGCCTGGCACCGAGGCCCGTCTTGCATCCTGGACGACCGGCTCCATGATCTCTCTTCAAAGGGACAGATGCCCGTGAGCCCATGGGGCTGGTCTCTCTGCCCTGTCACCCGCCTCTTCCAGGGCTTCTCGCAAGGTCCCAGCTGGGGCCGGTCCGTGGTTCATTCAACGGTGTGTGAAGAACACCCGTGTCCTTCCCTGCTCGCCCTCCCCCTTCCCTGTCTATCCCATGTCCCAGTGATTCTACTTCCTGACTCTCCCTCGGATCTGTCCCCTTCTCTCCATCCCCGCTGTCCCTGCCCAGCCCAGGCCACCTCCGTAGGCTGCTGGCCACCCCGATCCCCTCCCCACATGGCAGTAGTCAGAGCGAGTGGTACAGATTCAAAGCTGCACATGCTCTCTCCTGTTTCAAAACCCTGCTGTGGCTCCCTATTAACCCCTGGGCAGAGCCCAGGCACCTGACTGTGACCTTCGAGGCCACCTTTCCAGACAGACCCATCCCCCGTGATCTGCCTCCCCTGAGGGCTCACACCACACTCCTCACAGTTCCTCAAAGAGGTCTGCGGCCTGTCCTGGCCTTGAATGTCGCTTTCCACACCTCTACCGCATAAACTCCTACTCGTGCGTCAAGAACCCTTTGAAATGTCACCTCCTTGGTAAGCACACCCCTTCAGGACTTCAAACTCTCTGAGGGACCCGGAATGTGGCCCTGAGAAGACTGCGGCAGTTTTTCTCTTTCTCCGGCCCCTCCCCAGAAGCCAAACTCTAAGCTCTCTGCGGGCTGGGGTCTCCTTTCGTCTTTCCTTGGCGTTCCCAGTGCCCTCTGAGGACCGGGGTGGGTGCTCAGAACATATCTAAGGAAGGAGGAACCCAGGCTCAGAGAAAGAGGGGACTTGCCCAAGTTTACACAGTCTCGTAGTGGCTTAGCCAGGCCTGGAACCCAGGACTCCGTCTGTAAAGGGACACATCCATTCATTCGACAAATATGTATTTGGCCCTGTGGTACAGAGAATAATGGTCCCCCCAAAATGTCCATATCTTAACCCCCAAAACTTGTGAATATGTTACCTTACATGGTAAAAAATGCTTTGCAGATGTGACTAAGGGAGGGAAGGATCTTAAGGGAGATTTCTGGGCTCTCTGGATGGGAGCAGTGAGATGGCAGGGCCGTTACGGGAGGGAGGCAGTGTGTGTGTCACAGCCAGGGTGGGAGGGGTGACCGCGCAGAGGTCCCGGTACGGGATTATGTGCCCAGGGAGGCAGGCGGACTCCAGAAACGAAGAGGCGAGGAAACCGAATCTCCCCAGAGCCCCCGAGGGAGCACATCCTTCCACGCCTGGATTTTAGTCCCCCGGGACTGATTTAGGAATTCTGACCTCCTGAACTATCCAATGATGAATTTGGGTTGGTTTAAGCCACTGAGTTTGCAGCAATTTGTTAGAGCAGCCAGAGGGAGCTCACACAAGCACCCTGCGGTGTTGGAAGTGCTGCCAGGGCCCGGGGACACAGCCGGGGGCAGGAGAGCAGTGGTCCCTGCCCTCGTGGAGTTTGCCTTTGAGAGAGAACATGGGCAAAGGGCAAACAAGGTCATGTCAGTCTGGGAGGAGCGACGGGAAGAGCATGAAACAGAGAACAGACAGTGATCACGGGGAAGCAGCTTGGGGAAGGGCCACCAGGAGAGGGTGACATTTGAGCTGAAATCCGGAAGAGAGGAAAGAGCCTGCCAGGGAGGAAACAGCAAGTGCAAAGGCCCACACAGCTGAGGACACAGTCTGAAGGGCACAACCGTACCTCGGGGGACCTCTTGTCAGAGACATTGTGCAGGGCCAGTCAAAAAAGGACAAAGTACCCGCTTTGAGGAACCTGGAATACTTACACTCACAGAGACAGAAAGCAGAACGGTGGTCGCCAGGGCCTGGGGGCGGGGGATGGGAATTAGCGCTTCATGGGGACAGAGTCTCAGTTTTGCAAGATGAAAGTTCTAGAAGTAAATAGTGGCGATGGTTGCACAACAATGTGAATGTACTTAATACCACTGAACTGTAACACTTAAAAATGGTTAAAGCGGTAAATGTTTTATCTTATTTTATCAATTAAAAGAAAAAGGTGTTTCCCCAGAACCCAGAATAGAATCAAGCCTCTAGGACTAAGTTCCAGTTTCAATGATCCCACGAGCAAACAATCAGACAAGCCCAGAAATGGGACCCTCTGGACCCTCTGCAAGATCACTGTCCTGGGATCATCAAAAAATTAGTGTTATTTTAAAAAAATAATAAAGTGGGCTGGGCGCGGTGGCTCACACCTGTAATCCTAGCTCTCTGGGAGGCCGAGGCAGGCGGATTGTTTGAGCTCAGGAGTTCGAGACCAGCCTGAGCAAGAGCGAGACCCCGTCTCTACTAAAAATAGAAAGAAATTAATCGGACAACTAAAAATATATAGAAA
>CAUYSK010077704.1:0-24414 GCA_963575035.1 Avahi laniger | reverse complement strand
CTGTGGAGCGAGGACAGGGACTTCCCGCTGCAGGAAGTACTCTGGTGTAGGTTGGACCATCCCTTAGCACGGATGTTGTAAGAGGGCTTCAGCAACTCAGAGGAGGAGTTGGACTAGATGCCCTACACTTTTTTTTTTTTTAATAGACTTTAGGTCAGGCACGGTGGCTCATGCCTGTAATCCTAGCACTCTGGGAGGCCAAAGTGGGAGGATCGCTTGAGGCCAGGAGTTTGAAACCAGCCTGAGCAACATAGAGAGACCCCGTCTCTACAAAAAATAGAAAAAAATAGCCAGGCATGGTGGCATGTGCCTGTAGTCCCAGCTACTTCGGGGGCTGAGGCGGGAGGATCGATTGCTTGAGCCCAGCAGTTTGAGGTTGCAATGCAGTATAATGCCACTGCACTCTACTCTGGGCAATGGAGTGAAACACTGTATATTAAAAAAAAAATAGACTTTATTTTTTAGAGCAATTTTAGGTTCCCAGCAAAACTGAGTGAAAGGTACAGAGATTTCTCATAGGTCCCCAACTCCCACCCCCCACAGCCTCTCTCATTATCAACACCCCTCCGCCACAGTCCTGCATTTGTTACAATCGAGGAGCCTACATTGGCACATCAGAACCCCACGAAGTCCACGGTTTATATTAGGGTTCACTCTTGGTGCATACACTCCATGGGTTTGGACAAATGTCTAGTGTCACGCATCCACCATATAATACCATACGGAGTATTTTCACGGCCCTAAAAATCCCCTGGCTGTTCATCCCTTCCTCCCTCCAACCTGTGGAAACCACCGATCTTTCACTGTCTCCGCAGTTTTGTCTTTTCCAGAATGTCATAGAGTTGGAATCACGCAGCACATAGCCTTTTCAATTGCCTTCTTTCACTCAGTACTATGCGTTTCAGCTTCCTCCATCTCTTCTCCTGGTTTGATATCCCATTTCTTTTTCACATGAAATGATGTTCCACCGTCCGGATGTACTAAAATCCTTGACAATCGTATGTGGGTCCCCACAGACTGCAGGGTGCACTGGGAGGTATCTGCAAAGGTGGAATAAAAAGGGTGAGACAGGCTGCTGTCTGTGATTTCTAGTGAAGAAGAAATGCTGAGCTTCAGAGTTCCGAATGAGGGACGTTGCTGACGTCAGGGGTCAGTCTCAGTGTGGCACGTGCGGAGACCACGACTCCCCACACACAGAGGACGTGTGAGGGCTTGTGCAGTACAAGTGACAGGGATCCAACGCAAACCAGCTGAATCTAAAAAGGGACCATGTTGACTCCCGTAACTGAGGGCAAGTCTGCATTTTCAGGCATGGCTGGATGCAGAGCCAGAAGGGATGCTCTCAGGGTCCTGGCTCTGTCTGCCTCTCAATATTGCTGTCCTCTGGGTGGGCTTCGTTCTCAGGCAGAGTCCCCCTCGAGGTGGCCAAGATGGCTACCTGGAGCTCCAGGCTCACCGTCTACCAGCTGATTAACACCACTGCAAATGAAGCACCTCTTCCAGCAAAAGTCTCAGGGAGGGATTTCATTGGCCCAACTGCAAATGAATTCCTACAGCCAGCCGACCCCCCCTACCCCTGGAATTAGGGACTGGGATCTCCCTACCACTACTCGAACATCAAAGTAGTGCAGGGGAGGTTTCCAAAGGAAAATTGGGGTGCTCTTATGAAGACAATGGAAAGGATTCTGAGCAAGTGAAGCCAATATATGTTCCCTGTGTCAAACTTTGTGAAAACAGTTCAGAAAGGCAGAGATGGGTGTCAATACATATTGCATAAAAGCAATGACAACAGTGGTCTTGAACACAGTCACAAAGCAATCAATTCAAAAAGAACCTCCTGATACCCTTTCATAATTTAAAACTAAATGTCCGGTGGGACACGATCTCTCCTTTTCTGGGCATTTGTGTCCTTTGGGCTGCTGGAGAAGTATGGAGGAAATAGTGGATTCACACACAGCTTCCTTCCTATCCATTTCTAGAATGTCTGCATGTATTGCTGAGACTAGAAAGCTAAACATGACATTTCCTAGACTCCCTTGCAGCTAGGGTAATGGATACAAGTTAGTTTCATTAATTAGATGTGCTCAGAGATTTGCAAGGCAGAAGCCGGGAGGAAGGGTTCTTTGTGCTGCTTGGTTGCTTTCTGCTGCTGGGCATGACTGTAGAGATGCAGGGCTTTTCTGCAGCAACGGTTCAACGTCCAGTCTCTGGCTTTGAGGGTTTTGAGAGAGAGCTACAGAGGCAGCCTCTGGATTCCTCTGATTATGGAAAGAGGTTCCATGTGTGGGTCAGTTCTGAAGCCTGTATACTCCAGCCCTTCCGGTAACCTTGATATCGCTTCTCCTGCCCCGGCTCCTTCCTTCTTTAAATTCTATGAATTTCCAAGAAGGGGTAACCTTCAGTGTCATCATCTGAGGTAGGCGGGGTGGAGATGGGTTCTATGCTAGATGTTCAGAATTTGAATAGCTCTTATTTCTGTATTTATTTCTTTTCTCCATCTTTCTCTTGTTTTTTTCCTCTCTGTGTTCTTTAAAGCATAGCCAGATCACTTAGACCTAAAATAAGAATACCAAATTCAGCCTTTGTGTTGCAGACAGAAAAATCATAGGTTTGGTACAGGCTTATGGTAATGGAAATCAAGCCCTAGAAGCTAAAAAGACTCAGAGCAAAATTCCCCTTGACAACTTTTGTTCATGTCTGTGTGAATGTGTGTAAAAAGGAGTTAAACAAACACTTTAGACCAGGGGTCCCCCAGCCTTTGGTGAGTTGTGTAATTATTTCATTACATATTACAATGTATGATAATAATAATAGAAATCAAGCCACAATACATGTAATGTGCTTAAATCATCCCCCCACCCACATCCATGGAAAAATTGTCTTCCATGAAAACAGTCTCTGGTACCAAAAAAGCTGGGGACCGATGCTTTACACTACATAATTATTTTACCATGTAAGCATAATAGCATTGCAGGCTTTTGTGGGGGGAGGGTTTAAAAAGTACGTGGTTACCTGTAATTACACTCTTGCTAAGTTTGATTTTATAGAACTAACATTCTAGTCTGATTTAAACCATGAAGAAAGACATGCATATTGAAAATGCTCTTTTTCTTTTTGACTCCGATGGTTGAACTTACTTCATTCTAGTGATCTTCCTAAGAAGTCCACCTTTTACTATCTTTATTGTAAGGCTGTGCACCTTGCTAATTAAGCTGCTCATCCTATAAGACTTGCTACTAAAGCAGTTTGAGGTTACCTTTCTATTTCCCCTTGAATTCCTGCAAACACCTCAACCTTTATAGACAGGAGGGCTCCTCTCAGAGTCTGAACTGGGTCCGGCTCATAGATTCTGTCAAATACCTGGCCAATTAAGTCCAAGGTGCAAAGTGGGGGTCAAACACAAGTCTGTCGTGTCGATAAGGGAATGGGGTTTGTTTTACTTATACATTTTAACCTTAAATGTGGGTGACAACCTTCGTTGTCATACCCCAGCATAAAAGCCCTTGGGACATTTGAGGGCCCACAGGGTTGAAGAGGGGGAGAGGGGGCTGGATTGGCTATGAGGGTGGTGAGCTTTAGTCTCTGGAGACATACTCTGCCATCATTTCCGGCTGCAGAATGTTGCTTCGAGGAGGAATTGGACCTGCCATTCAAGGTGCATTCCCTGGTGAAAAAGTCAGGGCTGGAGCTTGGCATTTTGTGAGTGCAGAACCCACGGCTTCCTTGGTATCAAGCCACTAACTCTTGATGACCAGAGACTATGCGTGCGCCCTTTCAGAGGTCGCAGCTGGCGCAACTGTTTTCCTTCCATTTCACAGATCTTGGAGGAGGTGCGACTGTGTGAAGTTCCAGAAAGCTCCTTCTATAATTACTTCTTGATTCGCCTCCGGGTGTGCTGTACATGTGCCCGGCCATGTGTGTGTCCACGTGAGCTTGCTCCCTAGACAAGAGCCAGAGAACGTGGGTCTACAGCACAATGGGTGTTTTTTTCCCCCAAAGTCAAATGTCACATTTGAAGGGGGTGGTGTTGGGGGCTTTGTTGATAAGTGTAATAGTAGTCAAATCTATGATCCGGTTGCCACCCTGGATGCACCCGTCAGTGCAACCTCGCCCCAAATTAAGGAGCCGGCACGACGCCGGGCAGCAGACCCCGGCGCGCCCCCAGCAGGTTCCCCGAGGGTGGGGGATGGGGAGTCAGGCGGCTGCAGAGTGGGCGGTGGGCGGGGGACCCGCGGTGGGGGCATTTGCCCGGGAACGGCTCTCGGAGACTGGGGCCGCGCCTGCCCCTGGCCGAGCCCTCCCTGGGAGCCGAGGCACCCCCAGCCCCGCAACCACAGCCCCGGCCCCGTGCCCGCGCAGGAGACCCGGCCCGCCGTCCGACTCCCCGCCTGGCCCGGCCGGGCACCGGCTCCGGACGCCCCAGGGGACGCCGCGCGCGCGGAGCGGCGCCGGGGGCGGGGCCTCGCGCAGGGCGCCCCGCGATTGGCCGAGAGCGGCGGGGGGCGGGCCCGACCCCGGAGAAAACAGCGCGCGCGCCGCCCGGGTGCAGCCTCAGTCCCGAGCCCGAGCCCTTCCGAGCGGCGCGGCCGGTGCGCGGCGGTGCTCGTCTTTGTTGCCGGGATTTTCTTGCCGCGGAGCCCCCGGGTCGGGTCCTCCCGCCCGCTCCCCGCCCCCGCGCCGCGCAGCCCCGGCCGGAGCGGCCATGCGCCTCATCCAGAACATGTGCACCATCGCCGAGTACCCCGCCCCGGGCAGCGCCGCCGCCGAGTGCTGCCTGGGCGCCGCGGGCCGCCGCCTGGTCAAGATCGCCGTGGTGGGGGCCAGCGGCGTGGGCAAGACGGGTGAGTGCCGACCCCTCCTGGTGATCCGCTGCCCCTCCGGGAGGGACCTTCACCGTCGCCGCTGCCACCCCCCGCCTCAACAGAGGAGGGACACTGAGACCCAGAATGGCCAGGCGACTGTCTGGGCAGCACAGCACAATGCGATTCAAACTTCGGGGTTTTTGAGCCTCTGGCAGTGCCTGGCACAGAGAGGGGAGTTAGTGAACGCCACCGCTCCCGGGGATCTTTAAGGTTAGGAGGACGTTTGTCTGCTGGAAGGCTTAGGTGTGGCTCAGCCGGGCTCAGAGCAGGGGGTTCGCCAAATGACCCTTCCAGCTGGGCAGAGCCATAACTCACGGTGCCTTCCAGCCCCCGCCGTTGTGTCTGGAAGGAGGGTCAAGGAGCTGCAGGGTAGGAATTTCACTTGGTGGCCATCTAAGGCTTTCTTTGGGAGAGTGGTTTCCAGGCTGGGGGGGTGGGGGGTGGAAATCAATCTAACTTTCAGGGTTAACCTTCTTTCCTTTCTTTTCTCTGACCTGCAGCACTGGTGGTCCGGTTCCTCACCAAACGATTCATCGGTGACTATGAAAGAAATGCAGGTGAGGAAATGCATCTGAGGAAAACACTGTCATCTTGTAGGAGTACTGCTTTTCCTTTTTTTTTTTTCCCTAGTACCTCCCAGGCAGGTTCCTTCAGAGCGACAGTCTGAGCATCAGGATCTCACCACTTCCAACTCTGCGTGCCCCTCCGAGCCCCCCCAACCCACAACTGCCATCTGGCCTCATTCCATTCCAAGCCCATTCATCATTTTATCAAGAGCCTGAAAGTATTCCCCTTGGTATGTTTTAACTACAGGGACCCCAGTTGGAAGCACCCTTTGTACTCCGGAGCCTCTCCCTTCAAAACACTCCTGCAAAAGTCATAAAAAAAGATGACTAGCTCCTCCCCCCACCTCTCTCCCTCTCTGCTGGCTGCCTTTCAGAGGTGACCTTTTAAAGCAAAGGCCAAAGGAGAGCAGTTGTAAACCTAAAGTTCTCTTTTCTTAACAAAGAAAAATAACTAGATGGTAGAATTTTAGGAGGAGAATTCCTGAATAAATGAGAGGGAAAGTATTTCAATCCCTATGATTAAGCATAGCCACTGGGGAGGCTTAGGGCTTTCTAGCTATGTGGTGTTAGCAAATTGCTTAAGTCTGTAAACCGTATGAAGTACCTATAGGGGATTATTTGAAATGAGCTGTATAAGATAAAACGTGGTAGCCTTCTGCTTTGATGTAGAGATATTCCAACCGATAATATTGGCGGTGTGTTTACTAACAATATGTGTCTACAAGGCCATTATATTTAATGGCCAAATAGAAAGTTATGGTCAAAGAATGATAAAGTACCAAAATAAAACAGAAACCTCATACATTCTAAGAAAATTTGCATCAAGGGAGTGCTCTAAAAATAGAAACTCCGTCTAAAAATAGACAAATAAGTTTCCAAAACTTACAAACTTTGCCCTAGTTTTAATAAATCTACTAACATGGGGTAAAGATTGCAATCGGCTTTTAAAAAAATCTGAAGTAAGCCCATTAAATAGAAATAAACTATAGCTTCTTTTTGTGCACTGGTGTAGGCTACGTTTCTTTCCTCTAACTTAAAAAAAATCCACAATGTTTAAAAGTACAATAGGGAAAAACATAACCTTTTTTTCTTTGTCTTCATAGGTAACCTCTATACCAGACAAGTTCAGATAGAAGGTGAAACCCTGGCTATTCAGGTCCAAGACACTCCAGGTATCCAGGTGAGACGCTCTGAGACGTTGGGCGAAAGGGGAACCTCCATGGCCGTGGAATTGCTCACTTGTTCTCGAAGTCCCTCGTGCTGAAGGAGGAGAGAAATCTGGGGAGTCAAGTCTAGACTTTTAAATGTTGTTTGACACCTCACTCGTATCTGGCTGTGGGTCAATCTTAGCTTGGCTTAATTGGGGAGCTTTGGCTAAGGGGCAGAAATCTTCCCTTAGGAGGATTCAACACAGCAGGAAAGACCAAACCAAACACACTTGGAACTGGCAGTTTCCTTGCCATAGTTAAAAAGGTCAGTTTTTACATATGTGTCTTTGGCATTCAAAACCAAACATCCAGGCATAGTCTCCACATACTCGGAATCGCTTTTATATTGTGGAAAGTTGCTCTATGGACAAAAGAGCCATGCTAGTGGGTTTCTTTTTTTTTTCCCCTCCTGAACTGGGCAGTTATCCAGGTTTAAATGCTTCCAGCTCCTATCTTTACTTCCCCAGACTTACTGTCTAGCCAGTTAATTTCCCATTTTGTGCAACTACAAAGTCTCTCTGCGTGGAGTTCTCTGCAGGTCAATTTTCCACTTGAGTGTGGCGAGCTGCACTGTTATTTATTCCAACTCTCTGCAGCTGGATCAACATATTGTCAAGAAAGCCGAAGTGTGTGGGGATGTAACTTGTTTATGGCCTGCAACCCAGTATTACTGTGAAGGGCTCTTTTGAAATCGAATCCACCCAAGCCGGGGCTCTGTGGGACTGGCCACCGCTCACCTTGCCATTGCCTCTCTGTTTCAGGTCCATGAGAACGGCTTGGGCTGCAGCGAACAGCTGAATAGGTGCATTCGCTGGGCAGATGCTGTGGTGATGGTTTTCTCCATCACTGACCACAAGAGCTATGAACTCATTGGCCAGCTTCACCAGCACGTGCAGCAGCAGCACCCGGGCGCCCGCCTGCCCATGGTGGTCGTGGCCAACAAGGCTGACCTGTTGCACATCAAACAGGTCGACCCTCAGCTCGGACTGCAGCTGGCCAGCATGCTGGGCTGCTTATTCTATGAAGTGTCCGTCAGTGAAAATTACAACGACGTCTACAACGCCTTCCACGTTCTGTGCAAAGAAGTCAGTCACAAACAGCAGCCTAGCAGCACGCCCGAGAAGCGAAGAAGCTCCCTCATTCCCAGGCCCAAGTCACCCAACATGCAGGACCTGAAGAGGAGGTTCAAGCAGGCGCTCTCTGCCAAAGTGAGGACTGCCACCTCCGTCTGAAACAGGCAGTCAGGGGGATTTGGTCTCTCCGGGAAGAGGGCCTGAGGTTCTTCCAGTGCAGGAACATTGAATGCTGTCGGTGATTCATGGTTCCAGAAAGGGCTGGAGCAGAAAGGCCAAGAGGGCTTATGGAATCGCTACAGAAAAAGAAGCGTTGTTCCAAGCAGGGGGACAGAACTGACGAGGCTTGAAAGAGCCCACGGAGCCACTCTGTGAATATGTGAAATGTCCTCTGTGTCTTTTCCTTTGGAGTGGGGAGGGGTATGATTGCTTTGGTTTTTGCTCCTAAATACCTTGTAAATGATGCTCAGTTGTAGTTTCACCAAGTATATGGATGTGATTTACGGTGGGATGAAAGAACAGATTAAGTATTCACAGATTTTTTTTTCTCCCTTCTTTCTTTTTTCTTTTCCTTTTTGTTCCCCCAAGAGGAAGAGTTGCTTTTCTCAGTATGATTTGAATCTCTGGAACACCGTTCTTACAGAACACCCTTCTGACCTCAAGGATATCCAGATTTCTTGCTTTACGAATGAGAAGGAAAATGCCCCTCCCCCAAAAAAGGTCACGTTTATGGGCCACAATATTCTTTATACAGACACTGATGGGCTCGCATGGTTGGCAGGAAGGTGCCGCTTCCTCCCGACAGGATGGATAATGCTCAGTTGTTGGGTGATTTGAACTCAAACTCTTCAACCCCAGCCTTTGACTAATTGTGAGACTGTATAATTTGTTTCTAACGTGTTGCATCAGGTACAGAAAGAAGTGTGTCCATTGATTTTGGTGTGATTTGTGTAAATGGCTCATGGCTATGACGTTGGGTTGCTTCCTAGGCCTGGCTGAGTTGTGCCTGTGGGTGGCTGAAATACAAAAACACCGTCGTACAGCGAGCGAACGGATAGACGCAGGCGCTTACCTGCCAAATCCCCTACACAGATGCACTTTAAGAAGCCACTCATGCTTTGGCTTAAACTGTCATTAATTTATTTTATGTACAATAAATCTCATTTTAAAAGAGCAGATGCCTGACTTGGTCTTTATTGAAACGTTAACCTTCTGGCCTTCAAAAGATTCCTAGTATCTTGTGTTTACTGGGCAAGTTGAGGCAGGCATTATGCCTTCCAGGGGTTACGTCTCAAGTCTCACAATCCGGTGAGGTGCATTCTATTATTATCCCCTCTTTACAGATGAGGAAACAGGCTTACAGAACAGGTTAAATCACTTGCTGCTCTATATTCAAGAGCAGCACGTCCATCCATTTCCTGCATGGTCTTCCAGGTAAACCCGAGACAAATGTCGGGCTCCCCACGTCTCTCAGCAAAGCCTCGAGGGTATCAGTGCTTCTGCACAAGCCCAGTGCTGCCTCACGCACGTGGTGTTTGGCAAACCTCTGCTTCGGGTGCGCTGCTTTCAAAAGATTCACTTTATTCTCACTGTAGGGGCTTGCAGCCTTTGATCTGGGGCTGTTCTGGAGCATGTCCCATGGAGATTTTGTCACGGTTGTCTACGCTAAAGCTGCCATCTGGGCCTGGAAGGCCTTTCACGCAAGCTGAGCAAGCTGCCATCTTTGTGAGCAAACAATCAGTCTTTACGTTTATCCGCGTAGCTGTCACGCACCTGACCTCACTGACGCCCGTGAGGAGGGTGGGAAGGTCCTGACACCACGTTACAGATGAAGGGAACAGGCTCGGAGTTTTGAGTGGAGGCTTCAAGTTCACATGAAGGACTCGAACCAACGTCTCTGACCATGTTCAACATTCTTGTTCCTTTCTAACATTTCCTGAGTAAGATCACCGCTGCGTTTGCGGGGCAGGGGGCTGCAGGAAGCAAGCCAGGGTGAACGGCAACCGAGGGCCTACGGTGGCACCGTGTCGGGCCTTCAAGTCGTTTTTCCCACAGGCCAAACATCCTGACTGCTCGGCAGGGCTTCTGGTGATGCCCCAAACCTTCCTGGCATGCAGGTAATTTTCTGTCCCTCCAGCCTGGCCTCATCTCTGAGACGGGGGTGGGCGTCGGGCAGGGAGGGAAACGGTGCTAACGTGAAACTAAAATCATCTCAGTTCCGGGGCAGTGACAAGCATCTCCAGCTGGATTCTACTCACTTTCGTTTCTAATCAGCCTAAGTGATTGCGTTAACAATGTCCAGTGAGTGAGAAGTTAATCTTTACAGACTTACCCATGGTCTTTTACCCGCGTTTTGGGATTAAAGAAGACGGAGATTTCCTCTGCGGGTGGCTTTGTGCTCAAAGGTGCCAGCAGCGCCGCGCATCCGTGTGTTTCTGCCACACTGCTTCCTCCGCCCTGCCACCGGCTCCCAGTCTGCAGACCCCGTGTGGGCTCCGTCTGCTCTCGCTGAGCTGCGCCCGGTGCCCGCTCCGCTGCCGGCCCGCCATCCCCTACCCTGCGCTGGACACAGTCTCCCATACCTCACCCTAGACCACCAGGCTGGAAGGGGTCCCACAGCCCTAGTCCTCCCAGAGGAATAAGTGGCTTGTTCGAGGCCACTCTGGGAGAGAGGGGGAGGGGACACAGAGACGGAGCGAGTCCCAGCTGGAAACCAGCCAAGCCCAGTTCTGTCCATCGTCTCAGGCTGACTCGACTGTTTAGAGGTCTGGAATACACACTGTTTTCTTCTCATGTTTTATTACTTTTGCTCATCTCTGTCGTTATTAGGATCTCTTCATTTAATCCCAGTTTTTGTTTTGCTTTTTTTTAAAACTTCTGACCTGCAACCATCTGGCACGGAGGAGCAACCCTCTCCCGCCTGGGCCTCCTTTGCCGCCCAGGACGTGTGTGTCTGGGGTATGGGACGGCAGGAAGGGGGAGGGATTAGAATTCATTGAACATTTACAACCTGCCCAATGATACATTATCTCCTTCAGTCTTTTGAAGACTCCTATGGGAAAAGTGAACATCACTTCCATTTTAAAGATGAAGAAACTGAGGCTCAGGGAGATGAAATTACCTGCCTAGGGCCACACAGGTAGTAACAATTATTGTTTCTAGTTATTGAAAATCTGTGTGCCAGGCCCCGGAGGTCAGCAGGTGTTTGAAATAACTGAGTTGGCCACAAAGCGGCCTCTACAGAAAAGGCAGAGGAAGGCTGAGAAGCATCCAGTGGCTGGCCCAGCTCCCAGGTGGCAGGTCCAGGGCTCCACCCAGGTCTGTTTGCTGCCGCCACCTAAGCCCCGGGCGATGGGTACAGCTTCCAGGCTCCACCTCGGGCAGCCCCGCCCTGGCCGCGCCCCGGCCCCTCCCAGCCAGGCCCGGCGGCCACCACATCCGCTGCTGCCATCAGCCGCAGCGCCTGCTCCGAGCCCCCGACGCCTGGCAGGGAGGGTGGGTCTCGGAAGCCGACCCAGACCCCCTCGGTTGTGCCGTCTGGCTTTCCCGTTTCCTCCCCGCCTCAAATCAAAAACACTCGCAGCCGCCTGGCGGCCCGGGGCTCCCGCATTTACGAGGCGCCGCCTGCCCCTAAGCCCCGGTTTGGGAGCGAGGATGTATTTCCAGTGATCTGGGTTTTGGTGAAAAGTGGGATTTTGACCTTCATCTTACGCCCCCAGGGGGAGAAAACAAATGTGTTTTCTGGGCAAATGAACAAGATTGTGGGCAAATCCTGCCCAGTGAGCAGCTGGTGACTCTGTGATCCTCCTGCCTTTGCTCCGAGGGACAAGTGCCAACCACAGTCTCTGGGTAACTCAGGAATTCCCAAAACGAATTGGAGAGCTCGGCTGGCTGTAAGAAGTGAACTAGGAAAGCTGGTGTTCTCTGCACCAGCTTCAGACCTTTAAAGTCTAAAGAGAGACGGTTCCAGAAAGTTCTTCCTGTCCTCATTACTCTCCTAAACTTGAGAACAGGATTAGGGTTATTACAGATGGTGGCAGGATCCCAGCCTCCCCGCCCCATGCTTCCTTCTCAAATGGTCTGCAAACCCTCCATCGTCTGGTTTTGTCTTTTTAAACTCCTTTTAAAACAGAGATGGAGTCTCTTGATGTTTCCTTGGGCTGGACAGCAGACATTTGTAATACTGGATTATTTGTTGTTGAGATGCTGTGTCTGGTAACCAGGGTAAAATAAATAACAGCGGCCTTGCGGGGAGCTTGATGGAATTCTCTGTTACTGGGATCCCATTGTAGCGGAGGGGTGGCCTAAACAGAGCCATTGGCATAGGCCCTGGGCCTCTGGGGACGCTTGGCAGATGCGGCCTGGAGCACTTCCAAACTCTTTGCTGTGCCCGGTATGTTTCTTGGGAAGTGGACTCCAGAAGAGAGTTTACAAAGGCAGAAGTCAATTGCTACAAAGCATTTACACCTCCGTCAATTATGTTGATAAAGAGTGGGGCCTGTGAGGTACTTTGCATTAGTATGAGCTTGCTTTGGCTCTGGCCCGCCAGACTTTAGGTGGCGACCGCTCATACCCAGGCCTGAGACGGGACACCAGCACGACCACTCAGCTTGGCCTTTTAAGTCATCTTCAGGTGGCTGACATCCGGTGTGGGAGGGAACCCCTTTGGAATGGGGAAGTTTGGATGAGATCGAAATGGTAAATCAGTGTGTCAATCTCAGATTCCACACAACTACTTTGTGGCAAACGTTAGTGATGGAGAAAGTTCTACAGGAGACATATGGCCCTGTGTGAGCAATCATCAGACTTTATTACCGACAGTGGTGACTCTTACATGCTCTGAAAGAGCTTACCATGCGCCATGTTCTAAGCGCTTTACACGTGTTAACTCTTAATTTTCTCCAAACCCAATGTGGTGGGTCCTATTTCATGGTCAACTAAGACCAGGAGAAGTGGACTACTATGGGAAAGGAGTGGGATTGGAATCCAGCCATCACATCCGGCTCCAGACACTGCTCCTGACCTCTGGGCTCTATTGTCTTGGAAGTATGTTGGACCAAAGTATTATTCCTCTTCCATTTTCTTATCTCCTGGTGGATCCCAGGAGTACCTCCAAATCTTCTCTTCATTTAGTATTATTCTCCTGTTGACAGGTTATCATTTTGTAAGTAACTTCCTTGGTGTCCTCAGCATTAAAAACCCTCACTCCTTGGGAGTCCCAGGCTGGTCGCTGTGTTACAGGTGGCTCTATAGCAATCCTCCCGTGGGGCCGGTGCCACTGTTCTCTGTATCTTCCCGATGGGGACACTGAGGCTGAGAGAGATCCGCAGTGCTCTGATGGTGGAACTGGGACGCAAGCCCATGGTGCCTTTGCAGTGGGCGGAAAGCGTGACTGGCTTCTCCTCTACCCCCTCCGACAGCACCAGAGAGGTTCCAGAAGGCTCTTCCAGACAACGCTCCATTTCCTGAGTCTCCCTCTTTCCCTTTATTTGTTGAAGGCCCTTTGCAGGATTTATACCAAATTTCTATCATGTTCCTGCTTTTTAATCAAAGAGCAGTGCTCTGTCCTGTGCCTCCTGCTTCTTATTCCGACCAAAGTCGGCTTACCACACACTTCTTCCGGCTCACCTCCTCTCCCAAGCCTCCTGCCTGCCTGCCCGGCTCAGCTCCTTCCACCAGCCACACAGAGATGGAAAAGAGACGACCACAAACCAAACTTGTGACATTTCTCCCACTGCTCAGAGTCTGCCTTTGGTCATATTTAATACAGTATTGAGAACATGTTCAAAACTTAATAACCATTGAATAATACCATTTATAATCAATAACTTCCTCCTTTTACTATTTCAGATTAGAAGATTTCGAATACTTTTTTAAAATAAAAAAATTAACTTGTAAAAACATAAAGTCACAGAAGTAATACACAAATGCATGTTTGCTATAAAAAAATGGGAACAATACAGAAATGTATCGGGAATGAGACTCCCTCTTTCCTCAGCCTTCCCTTTCATACTCCTTCCCAGAGGTAAGCAAGTGCTTTGGTTTTTATATTTCCTTTGCATGTGGGCATGTGGTTTACAACGTCACCTTCAGTGGACACTCGCACAGGGCCTGAGCATGAGGACAGGCACCGGCTGCTCACTCTGAGTGCCACAGAGTCGGGGACATGACTGCTCATTCGCTGCGCCGGCTCAGAACCTAGCAGAGTTCCTGGAATGGGGCAGGTGCTCACTCAGTATTCGGGAATGAATGAAAGAATGCAGATTGGAGTCACATAGCAGGTTACTCTTAATTTTTTTATTTTAGAAAAGAGTAATCTCTGCTTTAATTTTATTTGGGATGATTGCCATTTTCTTCCTTATTTAAATTCAAGACTTTCAGATTAGTGGGTTGAAAAAAGCAACTGAGGTCCCCTATATTTCAGCACCATGAAAGAATCCATGTTCATGAAAAATATACTTGGGAAAGAAAAAGAATGCCTGTGTCCAGAAAAAGAATGCCTGCGTCCATAAAAACCCTGCTTTGATTACATCTCAGAGTAATTTCCAACTTCACAGTTTTTTCATAAAATGACAGTGTTTTGTAGAGAACTAAAATGCAGAGACATGTGTTTTGCTTTACGTTTTATTTCCTCCACCTGTATAATCCACAGTAGAAACTGTTTTTCGGTTTTCTCTCTTTATTGTATCTTTTAGAGATGCCAGAAATTTCCAGCAACCATATACCTACAAACACGTGGGTTCTAAGCAGTTCATTTTTTCCCAGGAGTTCTCATATAATTTCACTGGGTGGGTCAAGGTTTTCCTGCTACGGTCAGAAGGAAAATTTAAGCTTACAGAAAAGGAAGTGTTATATTTCAACAGAAACTCGAAATCACCAAGTCCACAGGGGTTGCCATTACAACTTAGACTCCTGGGACCAGATATCTAGTACTGGGGCCTTCCTTTGGAGGGGAGGAGACCTTTCACAGGCGAAGATGGCTTTCCAATCCACCTCTGCCCCACCACCATTCTGAGCAGCCTGGCAGACCTGGCACTGAGCAAGCTGGGACAACGCGGCCCTTTGTTACGGCGCAATGATTTGCAACACAGACACCAGACGCTGCCCCGGCCGCCACCCCGCCCTGCCCTGCCTTTTCAGAAATGTTCCAGACCAAGAGAGAAACAGAGCCTCAGACCCTATTTGCAATGTTCCCTCCTCAGTCATATAATCTTAAGGAACCTCAAACTTTCCTCACACTCATAATTCTAAAGCGCGTGTAACTTCTTGAGCAACTTCAAATCAAAAGACTCGTAATCTATCAACACCTGCCAACACGCTTTTATTTAGAATTAAGGAACTTGCAGGTGGAATCAGGAAAATCACAAAGGGAAGGTTAAGTGAGAATGGAAATTATCCCTAATTAAGCCAGCTGAAAGACAGCTTGATACCTTTAGGGAAATGAAAAAACACTTTTTTTTTTTAAGAATCAGAAATGCAAGTGAAGTACCTCGCTGTGTGGTTATCAAGACGCTTTGGGCACAATTCAGTCATACCGCAATTAGTGACGGATGCTGGTTTTGGAGGCACATCTGGAATGCCGACAGACGATCGATTGCTGTTTCCAGCTGGGGCGGGGCTTATCTTCCTGGCTGGTGCTCAGATGCCAAGGTCTGGGTGCAGTCGATCAGTCGCAAACAACAGCTCCGGAATGTTAAGTGGCTTCAGGAGCCGCGTGGACAGCACAATTACCTACCGACAGGAGGGGGCAAGCACACCACAGGCAATTAGGGAAGCCGGTCCCAGGTTATTGCATGATGAGGAATAAAATGCAACAAATTTCTTCGGGGGGGGGGCACGCCCTGGAGTGCCGCGAAGCAAAGGCAGCCAGTGGAATGTCGCCTGGCGCTAGTGTCCTGGAAGGAGGGGCGCACGGTCTGGGAAGGGTGGCCTGCGGGACAGCTGGGCTGTGTCTGCGGAACCTTTGACAACGGGGCCCTGAGAACGGCGGAGACTAACACTGCACTGGAGAGGCTGAGCCCAGCCACTGCCTTGCTGCCGGGCTGAACTGCGTCACACTCCCGCTTTGCGATGCAGCAGTGCGACCTCAGTATCGAGGTTTCTCCCCCTTTCAGGGAGCCCTTTGCTCCTCTGGGGAGCCTGAGAAGGCACACCGAGAGCTGGGCGCTGTTGGCGGTGACAAGACTGTGTTAGTGTCCTAGTACCACGAAGTGGGCGGCTTAAACAACAGAAACCTATGGTCTCACGGTTCTGGAGGCTCGAAGCCACCATCAAGGTGCTGCCAGGGCTGGTTCCTTCTGGGGGCTGTGAGGGACAATCCGTCCCATGCCTCTCTCCCTGCTTCCCTGTGTCTTCCCTCTGCCAGCTCTGTCGCCGGGTCCAAGTTTCCCTTCTTACCATACGGACACAGCCATACGGAGTTAGAGCCCACACTAGAGACATCATCTGCAAAGACCTGTTTCCAAATAAGGTCACGTTCGCAGGTATGGGCCGGGTGGGGGTTAGGACTTCAACGTCTTTCAAGGGGGACACAATCCAACCTGTGACAACAATGATGACGACACTGATAGCAGCTAATACTTATTAGTTTTATGATGTGCCGGGTTCTGAGGATTGTCTCGTTTCTTATCGATGTAATCCTCATAACGACCTTATGAAATAGGTACATCTACGACTCCTGTTTCGAAGACGAAGAAAATAAAGTACAGAAAGGTTAAGCAACTTGTCCCAAGATGTAGAGAAAGAGGCCGAGGAAGGATTTCCAAGCAGGCAGGCTGGCGCCCGCGTCCCAGCACCTCGCTCCCCGTCACCGAGGCTGCCGCAGGGCTGCTTTGCTCCCCCAGCGCACGTGGGTTCGGGCCCCTCGGCATCTTGTGACCCTTCCTGCTTCCCTCGGTCTGCGTCGCGTCCTGGGGCAGATTTCTCCCTGCAGCACCCGGAGAGCTTGTTCCCGGGCGGGGCTGGGGTGTGACGGGCTTTGTAAGGGCCCAGTGAGTTCTGCGCGGGGAGAAGCCGTACACCCCGCAGATGAGGAGGTGACTCTGGGAAACGAAGAAGGCGGTCCTGGAGTCAGAATGCCACAGCCCGCGACGACGCCTGGGAAGGGGACCCCAAGGCCAGCGGAGTGACTGCCGCCTGCACTTCTTTGGCTTGGCGCAGGTTGGCCCGCACCCCCAGAGTTGCCCCAGGAGTAATCAAATGAGTGAATTAACCAACTCCCACGTCAACCAGCTCATTGGCGAAAAACAAAGAGCCCCCATGCCGGTGCAGGGGAAAAGCCCACGGGCCAAAGTTAAGGGAGGACAGGAGAGAAGGAAGCGTTTTATAATTCTGTAGTTAAAGAAACAACTTTTCAGCAACTTTATGACAAAGTTTTCTGTTAAAGAAATTAGTCTTTGGAAGCATCTATTTTACTTGTTCTTGAAGGAGAATTGTCTTAAAAAATATATGGTTAATGTCAGCCAACTCGTATTTTTGGCAGGAAAAAAAACCCACTGAAATCTGCATTTCACATTTTTCCTTGAAAGCCGCGTAAGGAGAGCGTGAGAACAGAGAGTGAGTGTTGGCATCCCCCTGACGTCTGCGCAGGGTTCAGACGCCATCCGAATGTGTGGCTCTGAGAGCGTCCTATTTGTTCCGAATCTTCTGCACCAAACCTAGGCGGTGGTTGAGAATGCTGGGTCTCGGGCCAGTGCCATGAGCAGACCCCGGGGAGACCCCAGCCCCACTGCCGACTGGCTAGATGCCCCCCAGGAAGGGAGAGAACCCAGAGCCTCCTTCGCCTCATCTGTCCAAGAAGGAGGGAACAGCCCCAAGTCGAGGCGCCGTAGCGACGATAACGCGAGATCGCATCCGTGCAGCCCAGCAAGTGCTCAGCAACTGCTGGCCGCCATTTGGTGGCAGTTTTGTGACTGGTCATAGACCTCTTTTTGAATCTTATGAAAGCTAAGAACTCTCTAGAAGAATATATATATATATTCAAATACACAAGCTTTTGAGTATAGTTTTAGGGGTGGTTCGTGGACTCCTAGGGATTCACAGACCACAGTTAAGAAGCCCTTATTCGGATATTTTAAAAACACACACATAAAGACATTCTTTGCATACTCTTTGGAAGTCGACTCTTCTGAGGCATGGAGGCAAAGGACCCTCTCCTCCCACGACCTGCCAGTGCCCGCCACGCCGCCAGCCCTGCGGGCCTCGGTTCCAACGCAAAGGTGGTGGGTTCCCCTCCGGCTGAGGCGAGCTGTATCAGCCTACAGCTTTGTAGGGCTGGACCAGAGGCTGGCTGGGGCCTGCTCTGCGGACGGGTGAAAAGAAACAGACGGAACACACGGCAGCTCCTAAAGTAGGTCAGGGCCTTCGCTGAGGGGAGAAAGCAGAGCTGAGGCCAAGGATTCTTCTGGAAAGGAGAATGGCTAAGAAGTGTAGGTTTAGGAGCATCCGATGTGAGTTGGATCCCAGCCGGGCCACTTGCCAGATGGATGATGCTGAGGAAGTTGCTTAATCATGCTGAGTCTCAGTTTCCTCATCTGTAAAGTGGGAATAATGGTACCCACCTCCCGTGATTATGATGAGGATCAAGTGGGAACATCTTTGTAAAATATTTAACACAGCGACAGGTTCAAACTGCTTTCGAGCATTTTCAGAATTTTTTGGCCCATTCAACTAAGGGCAGGTCTGCATTATTTGGCTAAAATAGTCCTAAAAATTCCACAACATGGACCCCAAATGGGGAAAAAAAAAAAAGACACTCAAAGATGAAAAAGAAAATGCTCAACAGAGGCTGAAATTGCCCTATCGGGTATGAAATTTATGCTTTCTAAACACAGTCATGAAACTTGTGATAGCAGGCAAATTAAGCACGAGAGAAGTCCTTTCAGAGAACTGGGCTTTCTCAGGCGACAGAGGATACCGATAAAGCTCCCATGGGTGGTGCAGTCCCATCGGGGAGTATTTGAAGACTCAGCCCATTCATCAGCGACGGGCCTCTGGGTCAAAGTGGAAACCTCACGTTAAAAAACATGCTGGCTGGCTGTGAGTGGCCACCAGTGCCGAGGGACCAAGTCCCTCCCTCCAGCAGCCAGGGCCCCGCACGGGCACTCAGCTCCAGCTGGGAGAGGGGCTGCCCTGAACTGCACGAGCCGCCCCGCCCTGGGGAGTGACCCAGCCCTCTGGCCTTTCCGCTGCTCCGGCCGTCGCTGTAATTTGCAGGGGCCAGCGTTCTCCTGTTCTATTTCTGCTGAGCACGGAGGCAGCAGGGAAGTCCAGGATTTAGATTCCATAACCCGCTGATTTCTAACACCGAAAATCGAAGCAGCAAGGGGTACATTTTTTTCTCCCTTTTTCTTTTAAATTTGGGAGATTTTTTTCCAAAAGGAACCCACGTAAGCACCATCGTGCATATTCATCCGTGCGATGAGCTGTTTTTTGAGCACGTAGCATACTGGAGGCGCTGTCTAACCCCTTGCACTCGCGCGGTACATGCACACCGCACACACACGCACACACCGGTGTTAAACATAAGAGCTCGTATTGTTCACCCAGTGGGCAGTGGGTCTGCCTTACTGAACACTTGTGAGCCGTCTGACCTGCCTTTGCGTCGCCGCAGTCAGCCTGCTGCGCTCATAGGCTCAGAAGAACTGGGAGTGTGAGATTTGAGGTCATCTTTTCACTTTTGTTCTTTCTGGTGTTTTGTTAAAGTCACTCAACTCCTCTCCCATCAATTTTGGAATAACCTGGGGGCAGGTCTTAGAGCCAGGATTTAGGGATCCCTGAACCTCTAAAGTTGTGTACAAAACTATGTATGTAAGAGCATATTTCTGCACCTACTTTTAAAAAATTATGTCCTCACTAAATATTCAGTTCCAGAAACGTGGACGACAGGCACGTGCCCATCTATGAAAAGCAGTGGTCGGAGCGTCAACTTGCCCACTGGGCCTGCCTCTTTGTCCTGGGCGGCCACGCCCGGTGTTTTCCGGGAGGGGCCCTCCCTGTTATTTACTTCTCACAATCACAGGCTTCTGCTGGCCTCTCGGCTACCATCCAGCTACCAGAGTTCAGCCGGCCCGGGCTGTCTGGCCACCGAGTCCCACACCAGGCACGAGCGCGGAGGGAGGGAGGCTGGTGTCGGCTACATGTGCATCAGGGTGAGGGGAAGCCTGGAAAGTGTCCCACCGGGTGCTGGTGGCTGGTTGAGGTAGGGTGGGGGGAGTTGCCCTCTTGGTCCTATTTCCGTAGTTAGGGAAGAGGACCTTCTCCAACTGGCCACGTCTCCCAACAGCCACAGGCAGTGAGAGTGGAGAGAATGTGCCCATGTTAGAGTATTACAGCCTTGGGTAGGAATGTGGGCTCTGGTTTCCTGTGCTCCATGCCATCCTTGCCATTTTTTGTGAAAGAGAGTTCATTTCTGCAGGTGCCTTAAATGGATTCTATTTGGTCAGCTTTTCCCTGAACGCTTTGCGAATTTCAGATCCGAAGCCTTCTCCATGAGGAGTCCGTACCACCGAGCAACCTCTTCCTGCTGGCTTTTCCCACCACAGAACCGTCTGTGTCTGCTGTCTGGTTACCGTGAGCTGAGGTTTCTGTATCTACTGTTAGTCACTACCTGGTAGAACGTAAGCGCCATGAAATCGGAATGTGTCTAGCTTGGTCGCTGCTCCTTAGCACAAAGAACAGTGCTCGGCACAGAGCAGAGACTCAGTAAATGCTTATTGAATAATCAGTTAATCCAGCTTAACAGGCACGATCGTAAGTTCCTGTACTTGGGTTCAGAAAGCACCTACACAGAAACAGAGTAGGGAAGATATGGACTCATAGCAACAGATACAAAACAGAAAGTGGTTTAGTCGCCTATAATCTCAGTATCAATCCATAGGTTGGTGTGGTTTGTGTGGTCTTTTCCAGAAAATCTACTTCTTGCTTACGCTGCAGTGATCCAAGTAAAGTCGCTGGTGTTCAGTACTGGACATTCAATGAACATTCATGAACATCCACTAAGAGGCAGACCCCCACTGAGGCGCTGGGAACATAAGAGTCAAAAAACGCAAGGCCCCGCGGCTGGAAGGGCAGAAGCAAGAACAAGAGTGGCCAGAAAAGAAGCCCCAAAGATGGGGGAGTGGGCTCGCGCGTGGCCTTGCAGGCTGTGGCAGGGATGAGGAGGAGGTGACCCCAATTTCTCTCTACCGATCAGTCCACACCAAGGTTTGCCTTTCAGTTCCAACGGAGCGCAAGAGAGCGAGACGTGAGGAGAGCCGCCACAATCGTCGGGGGACTCAGGTCCATGTCACAGAGTGGGAGTGGGGTGACTCTAGGAACCAAAGAGAGTCAGTTTGGAGAAGAGAGACCTGCGGGGAGGACATGGGAGCTCTCTTCACACGTCTGCAGAATTGTTACGCGGAAGAGGGATGAACCGCATTTGCTTTAAAATTCTGTGTGGCCCTGGAGCCAGAACCCAGCACTGCGAGTGACAGCGCCAAGGAGGCAGATTTGGGTTTCATCTGGAGGAGACACCGGAGCTAGGAGTGAAGCCCTCCGAGACGCAAGAAGGCTGCAGTTGGAGGTGGGGCGGAACCTCATCCAGGGAGATGGCCAAGTACGGTCCGGACGGTGCGGACAGAATGGCAGCACTGGCTGCGTGTGTTATTGCTGTTTACATCAGTGATCACGTGAGAGTTACTCTCCTGGTCGCCAGACATGTCTCAGATGGTCTATCTGTTGGGCATAGATTAGGTCACACATGTTCTGCTGCGGAAGTCTGAGTCTGAGCCGATGATGGAGATAACACGCGTGCACGGCTCTCGCAGCAAAGCGTGATTTCTACTGCACTTTAAAGGCAGGACACTGTCCTGTCTCAGATCTGCAGCCGGCCGCGGCCAGGGCAGCTGCGAGTCCGTCACGGTCTAAGAAAGGGACGTCCTCCTCGCAGGTGTCACTCGAGCGAACACCAGGTAATCCACCCCTTTCAAAAACCGGGAGACGCCGGGCACTGAGAAAGAATGCCCCCTCTGTTTCCCCTGCTGCCTTCGGGATCTTCCTGGGGCCCGTTAACTCTTCAGGGGAGCTTTTCACACAAAGCACCAGCAGCAGTCAAGGCTGAACTGTGAGCCCCAAATTCTCTGAGAAGCTCTCGCTGCAGCTGATGGAGCGCAGGGTCAGACTGCAGCAAAGCCACTGTAGATTCTGGGTCTCTGTTGTCAAACTCAGGTCATACCGCTTTGAAAACATCTGCATTTTATCTTTTAGAGCGGGGATCCACGTGTCTGCCAGGCTGTTACGATGCATCACTGTTCTGAAGAGCTCACCGTTTTGGGGGCATTGAGAAGTGTGCTTTCCGATAAAAAAAAGTCTTGCTCAAAAAGGCAACCGTTCATTAAACAGAACCTTAACACGACTGACAGAGAGGGTGTTAAATGAGGCAGAATTTACTGATTTATCAGAAATTTCACCAGCTGTGACCGTAACAGGTGATAGTAATAGCAGAAATAGTCATAGCCAAAGACTGGTCACTCCCCTGCTCAAGAACCCACTGTAGCTCCTAGATACCCAGGTGCCATTCCTCAGCTGGGTGTCTAGAGACCAACAGGAATCTGGTAATCCAGACACTGCAGCAACACAGACTTCTCCCACCAAGCCAGTGCTCCTGGAGTCGAGGTTTACTGCGCCCCAGCCACGTGCTCAGGCCTGGGAGGCCCCAGCCTTTGTCCCCCAAGGAAATATATTTGCTGAGGGGACTAGGCCAGCAGATACGGAGCAGCCAGGGAGCGGTCCAGGGCTGCACTGCCCAGTGTGAGATTTGGAGATGAGCAGAGACTCGGGAAGGGCTTGAAGCAGCAGGTGGGATGTCGCAGAAGGGAAGGACGGGCCCTGGGGCTGGCTGTGTGGACATGCACAGCAGTGGGCAGAGGTGGGAGACAAAGGCAAGAGCGCAGCGCAGCAGCCAGGACGGCTGGGCACTGCTGCCCTCCACCCACCTGATTTCTGGGCAGCGGGGGTGGGCAGTCCCCTGCACCAGCCAGGGCCCCACCTGAAGCACCGCGCCTCTGTTTCGCTTTCTGCAAACCACGCGAGCTGCTCAGCTGCACGCAGCGGTGGCATGAAGCTGTGACCTCCCCGCCTGGGAGGACGACGCCCTCTGAGGGAGGTCTCAAGCAGGTGGGACGAGAGTGGAGGGGAAGGGGTCCCAGCCTCCCTGTCCCGCTGCATGACAGTTCTGAAGCATGTAATAGCAGCTTCTCGGGGACCGCAGGGGGACACACCCAGCTTGACAGGGCAGCCTCCCTGGCTTTTTCCCCTTCACTGTCTTTCTTTTCTGGCCCCCTCACTTGCGTTTCCTGGGTCATCTTAGAGCCAGGGTTCTCCTTCCCCTGCGGGCTCTCCTGGGGCCCCTGCTGCCTCAGGCCACGAGCCCCCCTGCAGAGCTCTGGGGTGACGACTGGAGCCACCACTGACTGGGAGCTGAGAGCCAGGCACGTGGTGCTAGGAAGCACATCCTCAAACCTCACCTGACTCGAGATGCCCTAAATGAGGAATCTCAGGGCTTTTCTCTCCCAGGTCACCTGGCCAAGCAGAGGCAGGCAGAGGCAGGATTAGAACTCAGGCCTGGAAGATCGAAAGGTCTGTGTTCTTAACCACTGGGCCACAGGGCCAGCTTTCTTGTGTGGGGACTGGGCAGCAGGTATAGCGGAGAAAGACACTACTCTGGTCACTGTTTTGACAGCGTCCCTGCCCAAACTCCCCTGGCCCTGCCTCTAAGGCCGCGCAGTTGGGAGGTGGTCCTTGGAGTCATCCTCCGATGATTTGGAGGCTGGAAAGCCGTGAAGACTCTTGAGTAATTAAGCCCTGATTGGACACCAGAAAGTATGTGCCCTGCAGGAGTCAGGAACACGGAGAGCAGCACCTGAGCCCTTGGGGCCCAGGGTAGGACAGGACAGTGAAAGGAGAGCACCCCCCATCCCCCACTTGGAAAGAAGTTTATTTTGCAAAGAACAGAGTTTCCGTTTAGGGCTCATTTCCGTGGTGTCATGATGGACCTTACCAAGGTGACCCGTCCTCCACCACTGGGAACGAAGGCACTGCAGGGCGTGCTGGGCGGGGTCTGGCCCGGGCCAGCGGGAGGAGGATGGGATGCGGCAGCCGCAGGGGACAGAGGGCAGCCGGGATGGGGGGGCAGCCCAGGGGAGGGACACGCGACCCCTGCGTGGAGGGGGCCCTCGCCCGCCCTTCCCACTGCTGCCCCTGGACTCTTGCTCATGTCACCAGGGACGGAGTACCTGGGTTCCTGGCTTCAGGGACGCCACGAGGTCTTTGACCATTTTGGCTTCGGAGACCGTGACTCCGCCCACCACGAAGAGGATCAGGAGCGGGTGGTCGCTGGGATGGGGCCTGCTCACCTGCAGAACAGAACACGGCGGAGGTGAGGCTGGGTGCAGCCGGGCACCGTCCTCACTGTGCTGCTAGGGGGCCAGGGCTGCTGCCCACAATGCAGGTGAGACGGCCCTTAGAGAGCCTGGGAGCTGCCAGTGGTTTGTGAGCTCACTGACCAGGAAAATGCATAACATATCACCTCATTATATCCCTTTAAATAAAGATTTTATTAAAAGAAAAGTTAAAGGAGTGGGAGCTACTTAAAAAGAAAAGGCTAAGGGGCAACTTATTCCTTCCTTATTCTTCTTCAGGTCTCGGCATGAACATTTCCCCCTTCTTT
>CAUYSK010077703.1:0-55003 GCA_963575035.1 Avahi laniger | reverse complement strand
GATTTTTGTGAGAGGTGAAAGGTGTGGATCCTGTTTCAGTCTTCTACATGTGACTATCTGGTTTTCCCAGCACCATTTATTGAATAAGGATTTTTTTCCCCAGTGTATGTTTTTGTCTGCTTTGTCAAAGATTAGATGGCTCTATGAGGATGATTTTATATCTGGCTTCTCAGTTCTGTTCCACTGGTCAATGGCTCTATTTTTGTGTCAGTACCAAGCTGTTTTGATTACTGAATCTCTTTAAAAATAAGTATGTTTCTGTACATGTATATGTCGGGGGGATAACTATTCATTATAGTTTTTTGAAGATTCTGCCACCTCCAAAATGCAAAGACCAATTGGTTGAAGAAAAGCAATGGGCATATCTAATAAGTTAGAGAACATGCTGATTGGTTTAGGCATTTACTAATACTAATAACTATACTTTGAAAATATTAAAACACAATATATTTCTTACCTAGTTTTGAAATGGCACAGAATAATTCCAAGGCCAGAGTAATATCCATAAGAGAAATTTTCTTCTCCCAAATGGAAATTGGGCAACTAAAATACTAGGAAAAGAATAAAGTGAAAATAACGATCAATGAAGGGACTTGGCATCTCTGACTTTAGAGCGAGGGACTTCCATAAATCTACTTCTCCACAGAAACATTGAAAAAATTATGCAAATCAACTTTTCCAGAGCTCTGGAAATTAACCAAAGGCTTGTAACAATTTGAGTCATGTTTATTCAGGAAGAAGTGCTAAACTTGAGTAAGAACAACAAAGTTTATGCCTTTTTAATTTGATCTATACCTATCCCCCTCACCCTAAAACTAACAGCACTGGAAGGGGCAGACCAAGTTTGAAGCTCCTCAAATAATCTCATCCCCAGAGCATCATCATGATTTAATCTGTCATAAAGCTCTCTAGAAAAGCCCTGTTCACAGGGCATTGTCATTATTTGACCTGATTCAGAGCTCAAAGAACCTATCAATCTCTAGGGCATTTGCTGAAAACAATCAGCAGTGATTGTTTAACATCACAGATGATTACAATACCAGTTGCAGCAAATAAGAGCCTGAACAAAAATATGAAAGGAAGTCCTGTGAATGAGATATCCACAGGGGGCTTTGAAAATCTCTGACAAATTGTGGGGGATTTAGAAGCCACGTGTATAAGCAGGGCTGTGTATATGCTGAGGAAAGACCAAAGAGAGACCCCATTTCTCACTTCTGGTTGACCTTGAGCCCTTGTACAAGCAGGAAGTGAAGGCAAAGGCAGAATTAAAAATTGCCCATTGCTGGAATGCCTCAACACACACAAAGCTCCTTTGCAAAGGGGAGAAAACTTACTGGTTCAAGACATTTAAAAAAAATCTCTGACCAGTCATTGTTGACCACTTAGCTAATCAGAGACTTCAGGGGTTGCCCACTACAGGAAACACAGACTTTGCAGAATTAGTCCCAGAAAATCACTTAAAAAAACAGCAGAAACAACAACAAAATCTGGGGAAGGGATGTGAATTACAGATTTTCCACATTCTATGATCTGAAATGTCCAGTTCTCAAAAGGAAAATAATTATAGTGCATAGACAGTGAAAAAGGTTGTCAAAGGAAAAGCTGGTCCCTGAGGAGAACTGGATTTTAGACTTACTAGATAAAACTTTATTTTTCTTATTTTTTTAAAATTTCACAGATTTAGGGGTTATAAATACAAGTTTTGCTACTTGGATATATTGTATAGTGGTGAAGTCTGGGCTTTTAGTATACCCATCACCTGAATAGCGTACATTGTATCCAATAGATAATTTTTCATCCCTCACCCCCTTCCCACTCTCCCATTCTTTGGAGTCTCTAATGTCTGTTATTCCACTCTGTGTGACCATGCACACCCACAGTTTAGTTCCCACTTATAAGTGAGAACATGAGGAATTTGATTTTCCATTACTGAGTTACTTCTCTTAGGATAACGGCCTCCTGTTCCATCCATATTGCTGCAAAAGACATTATTTCATTTGTTTTTATGGCTGAGTCGTGCTCCATGGTGTATACGTATCACATTTTCTTCATCCACTTACCAACTGATGGACATTTAGGTTGATTCTATGTCTTTGCTATTGTGAATAGTGCTGCAATAAACATACGAGAGCTGGAATCTTTCTAAATAATGATTTCTTTTCCTTTGGGTAGACACCCAGTAGTGGAATTACTGGACCAAATGGTAGATCTACATTTAATTCTCCAGGAAGTCTTCATGCTGTTTTCCGTAGAGGTTGTACTAATTTACATTCCTACCAACAGTTTATAAGCATTCCCTTTTCACCACATTGACACCAACATCTATTGTTTTCTGACTTTATGACCATTCTGATTGGAGTAAGATGGTATCTCACTGTGGTTTGAATTTACATTTCTCTGATGATTAGTGATGCTGAGAATTTTTTCATACATTTGTTGGTCATTTGTATGTCTTCTTTTGAAAAATATCTGTTTATGCCATTTTTCCATTTTTGCATCTGGTTTTTGCTTTTGTCTGGCTGAGTTGTTTGAGTTCCTTGTAGATTCTGGGTATTAGTCTTTTGTAGGATACATAGTTTGTTAATAACTTCTTCCACTCTGTAGGGTGTCTATTTACTCTGTTGATAATGTCTTATGCTGTGCAGAAGCCTTTTAGTTTAATTGTCCTATTTTTTAATTTTTATTTTTGTTGCATTTGCTTTTGGACATGTAGTCATAAATCCTTTGCCTACGCCAACATCCAGAAGAACTTTTCCTAGATTTTCTTCTAGAAATTTTATGGTATCAAGTCTTACATTTAAGTCTTTAATCTATCTTGAATTAACTTTTGTATATGGTGAAATATAGGGGTTCTGATTCATTCTGCATATGGCTATCCAATTTTCCTAGCATCATTTATTGAATGAGGTATCCTTTCCTCAGTGTATTTTTTTGTCTGCTTTAGACAAACTTAAAAGAAGCTATTATAGATGTATTTAAGGAACTAATAGAAATCCTGTCTAAAGAATCAAAGAAAAGTATGACTATGATGATTCAACAAATACAAAATATCAATAAAGAGATAGAAATTTTTTTTTAAAAAAATAGATATTCTGGAGTTGTAAAGTATAATTACTGAAATGCAAAATTCACTAGAGGGGCTGAACCACAGATTTGAGCTTGCTTAAGAAAGAATGAGTGAACTTGAAGACAGGTCAATTGAAATTACTCAATCTGCAGAACATAAAGAAAACTGTATGAAGACAAATGAACAGAATCTCCGGGATCTGTGGGACACCATCAAGCATACCAACATAATGAGAGTTCCAGAAGCAGAGGAGAAAGGGAAAGGGGAAAAAAATTGAAAAAAATCATAGTCATAAAGTCCCTAAATTTGATGAAAAACATCTATCTATACTTCCAAGAAGCTCAGTGAACTCTAAGCAAGACAATGTCAAGGATTCCCACACCTACTCAGACTGTCAAAAGAGAAAGAGAAAATCTCATAATTGGCAAGGTAAAAATGACTCATCACATAAAATGTATACTCAGTGAGGTTAACAGCCAGCTTCTCATCAGAAACCAGAGAGGTTGAAAGACAATGGTATAAAAATTCAAAATGCTTAATGAAAAATACTCCCAACCAAGAATTCTATATCCAGCTAAATTGTCTTTCAAAAACAAAGGAGAAAACAAGATATTCCCAAGTAAATAAAATAGAGAATTTGTTACCTGCAAATCTGTCCTACAAGATTCACTAAAGGGATTATTTCAAACTAAAATGAAAATACACTAGAAGGTAACTCAAATCCATATGATGAAATACAGAACATCCACAAAGATAACTATACAGGTGTCTCAGTCCATTCAGGATGCTATAACAAAAATACCATAGACTGGGTGGCTTAAACAAGCAACATTTTTTTCTCACAATTCTGGAGTCTAAGAAGTCCAAGAACATCAAGGAACCAGCAGGTTCAGTGTATGATTGGCTCCCACTTCCTGGTTCATAGACAGCTGTCTTTTTGCTGTGCCCTCACATAAAAGAATGAGGTAAGAGAGTTTTCTGGAGTCTTTTTTAATAAGGGGACTAATCGAATTCATAAGGGCTCTACCCTCATCATCTAATCATCTCCCAAAGTCCCCACCTCCTAATATTATCACATTGGGGGGTTAATATTTCAATATATGAATTTTGGGAGAACACAAAAATTCCATCCATTGCAACAAGTAAGTATAAAGAGTGTAAATGTAATATTTTATAACTCTTCTCTTCTTTTGTACAATTTAAAAGACAACTACATAAAGCAGCTATTATAAAACTGTGTTGGTGGACTTGTATAAATATGTAAAGTTTTTGAAAGAGAGGAGAAGAGAACAGAGCTATATTGGAGCAAAGTTTGAGTATACTATTAAGATAGTATTAATCTGAACTAGATTATTTTAAATTAAGATTTTTTTTTCACTGAAAACTTTTTTATTGACCTTTTGAATAGAAATGGGGATTATTTGCCAGGAAGGATGATCCCATCATACTTCTGCTGGAACCAGCGCATGGCCTCCTCTTTGCTGATTCTGTGTTTAAGTGTAATCCCAGGGCAATCACTAAGAAAATAACTAAAAATTATAGTAAAAGAAAGAACAAAGTAATTGAAATGGTACAGTAGGAAATATCTACTTAACATACAAGAAAGTCGTTTGGGAAGAATGTAGAAGCAAAGACATAAGAAAACATAGAGAACTGTTAGCATAATGGCAGATGTAAATCCTATCTTAAACTCTCTGATAAAAAGGTAGATATTGGCAGAATAGACTTTAAAAATGATCCAAGTATATGCTGTCTATAAGAGACACACTTTAGATTCAAAGAAATAAATAGGTTGAAAGTAAAAAAAAAAAAAGAAAAAATACCATACAAACAGTAACCAAAATAAAAAACTGATAGAATTAAGGGAAGAAATAGACAATTCAAAAATAATAATTGGCGAATTCAATATCTCACCTTCAAAAAAAATGGATAAAACACCTTAGCAGAAGATCAATAAAGAATTAGAAAATGAACAATGCTGTACTGTACACTAACTAGACTTAACAAACATTTATAGAACACTCTATGCAACAACAGGAGAACATACATTTTTCTCAGGTACACACAGAATATTCTATAGGATAGATTACGTTCTCCAACCACAATAGGATTAAATCAGAAACCAACAATAGAGGGAAATTTGGGGAATTCACGGATACAAGAAAATTAAACAACGCACTTCTAAGCAAACAATGGGTCAAAGAATAAATAAAAGGTGAAATTTTAAAATACTTTGAAATAAATTAAAACAAGAATACAACATACTAAAATTTATGGGATGTAGCTAAAATAAAACTGAGAAATTTACAGCTGTGAATGTCCATATTAAAAAAGAGGAAAGATCTTAAATTAATGGCCTCATCTTTCACCTTAACAAATTAGAAAAAGGAGAGCAAACTAAACCTAAAGCAAGCAAAAAGAAGGAAATAATTTGAAAAGTTATAGTAAATATGACTGAAATGGAAAATAGAGAAAAGAAATAGAAGAAAATCAGTGAAACTTAAGTTGGTTCTTTGAAAAGATCAACATATTATTAAATTATTATTAAATATGTTATTAAAATTTTAGGCAAACTGACCAAGAAATAAAAAGAGCATACTCAGATTACTGAAATTAGGAATGAAAAAGGGGACATCACTATAAACCTTAGAGTAATAAGGATAAACACCAGGGAAGACTATGAACAAGCACACACATAACTCCTACCAGAAACTCATCTCCATGGCTGTTTTCTATATCCCTAGTACAAAAGCAATAAAGCCATTAGTGCTGAATGTGTTGTATATTTCAGCTAACAATGTTCAAATGGTATTTCTAAGGCTATGTATTGGTTCTTCCTTCTCACTGGGGGTACAGTGTGATGTTTCAATACATGTATATATTATAAAATGATCAAATCAGGCTAATTAGCATATCCATCACCTCACATACTTATCATTTCTTTGTGGAAAGAATATCGAAAATTCACTCTTTTAGCAGTTTTGAAATATACATTATTATTAACTATAATCACCATGTTGTGCAACAGATCAGCAGAACTTATTCCTCTTGTGTAACTGAAACTCTGTACCCTTTGACCAACATCTCCCCTCTCCCCATCCAGCTCCCACCCCACTCCCAGCCCCTGGTAACCACCATTCCACTCTACTTCTATGAGTTTGACATTTTAGATTCCATTTATAAGTGAGATCATGCAGTATTTGTCTTTCTGTATCAGGCTTATTTTCCTTAGCATAATGTCCTCTAGATTCATCTGTGTTGTCAAAAATGACAGTATTTCCTTCTTTTTTAAGGCTGAATAATATCCATTATGTATAATACCACATTAAAAAAATCCATTTATCCATTGATGGGCACTTCAGTTATTTTCATATCTTGGCTCTTATGGATAATGCTGCCATGAACATGGGAATACAGACATCTCTTTGACATACTGATTTCAGTTCCTTTGGATATATTCCTAGTGGTGGGATTGCTGAATCATTATACATTTTTATATGTATTATAATTTTTGTTAATTAGTTTACTGTCCTCGTTAACTTGGGCTCTCTTAATAAACTACCATGAGCTTGGTGGCTTAAACACCAGAAATTTGTTTTTTCTCAGTTTCGGAAGCTAGAAAATCCAAGATCAAGGTTCTGGCTTGTTTGGTTGCTGGTGAGGGCTCACTTCCTGGCCAGTAGTCCGTTCCCTTTCCTCTGTCACCTCACACGGCAGAGATCTCTCTCTCTCTCTCACTCCCCACCTCTTCTTATAAGACCACCAATCTTATCAAACTAGGACCTCAGCCTTATAACCACATTTAACCTTAATTACCTGCTAAAAATTCAATCTCCAAATAGATGCCAGTACAGAGCAGGAAACCAAATCAGAGCAAGTCACCCACAACTGGGATCCAAAAAGGTCTTTCCTTGAGATTTTGTAAATATAAACTAAGTCATATTTGGGGTTGTGTAGGCAGAAATCACACTAACTGTGGAGTCCATGAAACTGCAAAGAACATTTTATTCATGGTGAACCTAGATCTCTCAAGTACCCAGAGAAACATATCCCTCACTCATTTTTCAGAGCTCACAAATATGAGCTGAAACTCAAAGTGACAAGAAACATAAGGTAACAAGCCTCTCAGAGCTAGATTCTACAGAAACAATGAACAACATAACCGGTTGCATGAGATTTCTGATATTTGCCTTATCAAGGACAGAATTTAAAATAAAAATAGATGGCATATTTGAATAAATTAAAAAAGAAATAAAAAATAAAGAGACTGTTAAAACTATTTATTCGTATTTGAAAAAGAACAAAAAATAACTTCTACATCTGAGAAGTTTTAATGAATAATATTAAATGGAGGAATTAACTAGTAGAATACACTCAACTGACAAAAAGATTATAAAATAGATCTGAACAATATATATATAATAGATCCAAACAAATATCTACATATCTGATAATATAACCTGAAATGTATTTATTGATAAATATAATCTTGTATGTGTACATGCGTATATAATGTTGAACTACATGAAATTGCCATGTCATGTCAAAATAGTCACATATAGGCAATTTCATATGGTTAAGCCTGTGCATACATATTGCATTGAAGATGCATTACATATTACAGGTTTTTCATATAAAGGTGAAAAATACCCTTTTCCTCTAAGGATTCCCCAAGTTCTGTCTCACACCCAGTAGCCTATATGACAGTAACATTTTTTTTTCAGAACTGTAGAATCCACACGCAAGCTAAGGCTGTGCTCATGATAATGTTGCTCTATACTTATCCAGCTTTGTCAGACACTTGCTTATATCTTCCCACCTTCCTTCCTAACAGGCAATATCTAGTCTCAAAGCTCTTACTTCTCCAAAAACTTCTTGCAGAGATATCTCTGCCTTCCTTGTCATTGATTTTAGGCCATCATTTATTAGTGACACCCGATACCAGATTCTTCTAAGTTGAAGATCGGAGACTGGCTTGAAATATCAGTTAGAAAGCTTTTCTATTTCCAAACTACATAGTGCACAAAAACGCTTGCAAGCCAAATGTGTCTCACAATGAAAATAACATGAGCAACCTAACGGAAAATTATACCAGGTATATACATACATCAAGGAAAACACTGCTTCCTTCATGCCACACATTTCATTGCTTACAATCTATATTCCCTTCAAGATCTTCTGAAATCTGCCTCCAGTTCTCCTTTCCAATCTTACTCCCTAGTAATCTCACCTCCAAAACAAATCTGATCTTTAGCCTCCACCAGTAAAAAAGTGTTATTGCCCCTAAGGAAAAGTCCAAACTCCTTAACATATTGTTTTTAAAAAGCCCAAGGAGGAGGGGAAGAGATGTGTTTACCCCGCAGAACTTCCAATTTCCCAGACATGTTCAGTTGCTCAAGAGCCCCATGCCTTTCCACTATTCCTTTGCCTATAAGCTATTCTCACCCACCTGCCAAAACCAAATTCCTCCCCTCTTCAAATGTTAACTCCTCAGTGAAGCCCTGCCTGATGTTTTCAGCAGTTTATTGTTTTTTCCTTTATGCTCCCTTATTACTTTATTTATATCTCCACCTGTCTTTCCCACTAGACCATAAATTCACTTTTCTCAGGGCGATGCCATCTGAGTATACCAGTTCTAAAACATAGCCTAGTACTGTTATAATCTGTTGATTGAATGAATGAACTAACAAACAAATTAATGAAAGGCCAATAATGCGAGTTATTTAAATAAGAGGAATCATGTTGGAAACACTAATATTTTACTGCATTAAAAAAAATCAGAAAAATCTTAAATAGTGGTTTTCAAGTTCAAAAGTATATCTGCCTGATGATACCAGCCTTAGAAGAACAGTCTCTATGTTACTATTATCATGGCATAATTCAAAGAGTTTTTCTTGGTCCTCACACAGATTACAGCTGTGCATCTCCAAGGCTAATTATTCTCCTGATCTCACAGTTTGATTTATGTGAATCGTGATACTCTATAAGGAAAGCAAAAAGAGATCCACTTAGCAGTAAACAACGTTCATTATAGAACAACTTCCAGACTGGCCAATGCAGAAGGCCTCAGGGGATATTAAAAAAGACAGTGGCTTTCTTTTCCTTAGAAGTGCAAGTTGTTTTTTAACTGTAAAAAGCAATGTGCAGGTTTGTCTTCCTAGTGAAAGTATGACTAATTTCCCTCATGTTACAAAATAATATATGGATTACCCAAGAAACCTTTAAATTCTAAGATAAATTCAAAGAAACAAATATGTACATTTAAGAATAAATATTGCATATAACTTTTATACATTTCTTTTGGATAATAAAGAAGAGAGAGTGGTAGGCCACCCACCTACCACTAGTTTTATTGTAAAATTTTGTTTTTTGATTAAAAGCATATTGAAGACTTTTTTCTTCCCATGTTTTAAACTGTTCTGAAATTATAAGATTTGAAAGGACTTTATTAATAGCCAGAGAGTCCTGCCATTACCAAAAGCCAAAAGAATAACGAAATACCTAAAATGATAAGGTGCTACTATCTGAGATGAATAGACCTTTAATTGGAAAAAGTTCATACATTAATATTCAACATTAAGCAGTGATTAATAGATACACCATGTGGTTTCTTTTAGTAGGATAGATAACAGCATGTCCAATTTTAATGTAAATTTAGTGGCAATTTTAGTGTGTTACTCTAAAATTCTCTATCTTATTAGTTTCAGAGGCATAAAAAGAAAATCTTTTTTAGTGAACACATCCATAACTGTTAACAGCAAAGCTCTTTAAAATAATTTTATTCTGTGAAATTGTTGCCACAGTTAGCTGGAAGATTTTTGTGGTTAATAACCATGTTATATCTATTCTTTTTTTTTAATGAAATCCACCTGAGATGTTCATTATTTTCTCCATTCTAGGAAAACATCTACTGTTATTGACCTCTTCTCTTACTTTCATTGACTGATCAAAGAAAAAGAAGTTATTTTTTGTGTGTTGTGAAAGAAACATCTATTTTGACAGTAATTTTTTTTTCCTCCAGGGAATTTTTAAATAGCCAGATAACAAGAATTCTCAGAGTGAATAGTACATTGAATGTGAGAGTGAAGAATGACATTCAGGACAACTTTTCTCTCTTTTCCTATTCGGGGAGCTCAGTCTATTAATAAAGAGATTTTGTCTAACCATGTTCCCCAGATATTGCTGTCACCCAAGTAAACTGCTGTTATCTGTTAATATGATAAACTTATCCTTTCTCACAACTTTCTCTCTCACCAATTCCGTCCTTTCACCTTAAATCCAGACTTTTCACCTTCTGGATGAACTCTACATTCATCTCCACATCAGAGATTGAATTTTAATCTACCCAACTCGAGTAGCTATCCTTCCAACATCGCCTGTTTTTTATTAACACAGCAAGTTAGTCACCCATGCTCACGAAGTTGAGAGGAAGATTGGACTCATCTGCTCCTTCGTTTCCAGTTTCTAGAGAATCTCCAAATTAAGGTTTCCTTCAAAAACTTTTTCAAGCCCTGTTTTACTCTAGGTTCCCTCCAAAAGCAGAATGAGGGGCCAAGGCTTATGTAAAGGGAGTTTCTTTTGTTTGGGTATGTAACCGTAGAGAACAAGCATGGGGGGCAGTGGTTTTGAGCAGGGAAGATGTGTTCTCGACGAGCTGCTGTAAGGGTAACCATTGCTCAGTCTCATGGGATCTTTTGAGGAGTCTTATGAAATACGTTTGAAACTGATGGCTTAGGGGCAACAGGGGAAAACATTTCTCTATTGGTCCCCATCCCCATTCCGTAAGGTTGGAACTTAGGTAATGCACTGCTGGTTATGCATGAATGAGGGCCAAGTGTGGTCCCATGGAAACCTCACACCTTGGTGCCAAAGAAGCCTCATGGCAGGAAGTAAGAGTGACATGGTCTAGGCCCAAGCTGGGGTGATATAAAGCTGGACAAGGGTGAAACCCGTTGAAACATTTAATAGAACTAGTCAGCACAGTAGTGGCTGGGATAAGAGATGGGCTGAGGGGATATGAAATGGCCAATATAGCCTATCTTAGTGATGTAGTTTGGATGTTTGGCCCCTCCAAATCTCGTGTTGAAATTTGACCCCCAGTATCGAATGTGGGGCCTGGTGGGAGGTGTTTGGGTCATGGGGGTGGATCCTCCATGAATGGCTTGGTGCCCTTCCTGCAATGAGGAGTTCTCGCTTTATTATTTCACGTGAGAGCGAGTTGTTTACAAGACCTTGGCACCACTTCCTCCCTCTCTTGCTCTTTCTCTCACCTGGGACACACCTGCTCCCCTCTGCCTTCCTCTTTGATTGGAAGATCCCCAAAGCCCTCACCAGAAGCAGACGCTGGCACCATGCTCCTTGCACAGTCTGCAGAACCGTGAGCCAAATAAACCTCTTTTCTTTATAAATTACCCCTAGCCACAGGTGTTTCCTTTATAGAAAGGCAAAATGGACCAATACATTTAGCTATAACAAGATGCCATAGACTGGGTGATTTAAACAACAGACATTTATTTCTCTCAGTCACGGAGTCTGTGAAGTCCAACATCAAGGTGCCAGCTGATTCAGTTCAGGGCCCTCTTCCTGATTTTCAGACAGCCGCCTTCTTGCTGTGTCCTCACATGGTGGGAGGAAATCAGAGCAAACTCTCTAATCTCTTCTTATAGTGATACTAACCCCGTTAGGAGACTCCCACCCTCATGACCTTATCTAAATTAAATCACCTCCTAAAGGCCCCACTTCCTTATACCATTACATTGGGGGTTGAGGTACAACATAAAATTTCGGGGGAATGCAGACATTCCGTCCATAACACGGCCCATCCCTTGCACCATTCAGATCTAACATACCCTTTATTGAGTGCAACCTGTCACAAATTCCCCTTTAAGGTAGTTATCAATTGTTATCTCTGAAAAAGCTTAATACCAGGTATTATTAGAACAAACTCTCATCCTCACTAATGCAGCAATTCCAAGATCATAATCAATATTTGTAATCTCCCTTCTTTACTATTTGTTCTATTCATTTCCCTCATCCTTGTCAACACTTTGGTCTATGTTTCTTATCTGCTAGGGTGACCCAGATTTTCATTACTGAGCGATCAGAGCCCTTAGTTGGGCTGCATTGCCTATAATTTCTCATTCACCCAAACTCTACTTATCCACTAGAGAAGACGCCACAGGAGTAGAACAGATGAGAACTCTGGTAACAATATTTTAAAAAGAGGCAAAGGGAAAACATGCAGCAAAAGAGACAGAGGAAGAGGAATTAGAAAGGGGCATGACAGCGAGATTCAGCAAACCTAGGGAAGAACATATTTTAAGGAGAAAGAAGTGATCACTAACGTGGAATATTCTGCCATTGCCGAGTATCTCAGTGGGACAAAGAATGAAGTGAGCAAATAGATAAGGAAAGTCGGAAGACACTGTTTCCCTTGGTGAGCGCAGTTGGAGCAGAAGAGCAGGGGTGGGACTGCAGGAGGTTGAGAGGTGTATGGAAACTGAGGAAATTTAGGCAATGGGTTTTAGCTATTTCAATAAGTTGGCCCTTGCAAAGAGAAAGGGAGAAGGGATGGTGGCTTGAAGGGGAGAAAGAAAGGGAGCAAGGTCGTCGTGGTCATTGTTGCTGATGCCGCTGCTGTGGTTTAGAAATGGGTTGATATGAATAAGTTTTAGTCAGATGACAAACAGAAATCGAAACAAAAGAGAGTTCAAAGAGATTCTTCTTTCCCCCTAAAGGCTTATCCTTCCAATTCCAGTGTGAATAAAAGAATATCTTCCCATAGCCCCCTCTTGGACTAGAATCTTTGGTCTCTTCTATTGGCTGATTTGATGATCAATATCTTAATTTTATTTTCTTATTGCTGGTAACTTAGTGTAATGAGATTTGCAAAACTATTAAATCCTAGACTATAGCACGAGAGAAGGAAGGAATATTTCCACAATTACCTCGCCTATATTGAAGCTGTCCAAATTTGAATTATTATCACTTTTGAGGACATAGCAACTTATTTCATTTCATTGTCTCTTAATTTATGGCAACACTGGAGAATTAAAGATCACACAAACATCGATGATGAAAATTCTTGTGTTATAAAGTGGGATGTTCCGGTATGCCTGGAAAGACCGATTAAGCAACGAACCCCAGACAAGTGTATGGTTGCCTCAAAATAATCAAGCCTTTGAGATTATTAAGGTTATAAACAGGAGCGGGTGTCTAATTTCTCATTAGTGCATTTACCACTGAGAACACAGATCACCTGTGTGTGTGTGTGTCTGTGTGTGTGTGTGTGTGTGTGTGTGTGGTATACCATTTTTAGAAGATCTTATATTCTATAGAAGTTCATTTACTTTTATTCTTTATACGTAGGATGCCTCTTTAAATGTGTTCTCATAAAACTATATCTGAATATATGTGATGAGTGTTGCACACATATGTGTGAATTTGTACAGAAATACAGAGGTTCATATATGAGAATATATGTATTTGGGCATATATATTTGTGTGTTCCCAAGTGAAAATTAAGATTTAACAATAGGTGCTGAATGCAAGTGAATCACACTTATGTCTTCAAATATGATAAAAAATTTTATTTAAAATTTTGGAAAATAATTGTTAGGTATGTATGATTAATTTTGATAGAAAACATACATATCGTAAGTAATACTATAGTCTTAAATGTTACTAAATTTTTAAAAGATTTAATTGAAGTTATTGGAAAGAAATTGCTTTAACTCAGCACTCAGTTTATAGTGAAGAAGTAATTGCAAAATTTTGGAATCCAAAATATAATTCTTAACGTGATGTGATATTAATGTATGATTAAGAAAAATCAAAAGGAAATTCTTTGTTGAACAAAGAATCTAGAAATAGAAATTCATAGAGCCAGGTCAGGTATCTATAGGCTTATTCCCTGTTAAATTTTTCATCTAACATAGACTCACTGTTCGACATTGGATGGACTTTTATGATTCAATAGAGGAAGAAAATAAAATGAAAGCTAAGAAAGCTTTTTTATTAGGCCATTTATTCCTCTTAATATAGTCCTTCCCTTTGAGCATTTGCAAGAAAATGGACTTAATCCTTTGCCTTCCCATGGGAAGTCTGACCAAAGAAAATTGAATTGTAGAAAGACCGCACATAGCATAGACAAAGTATTTTTAGAAACTACTCTCCCAGGAAGTGGCTATGGCTGATATAACTAAGGAAATCTCAGGGAGCTTCACTATTTTTGGATATCCTGAGGCTTGGCTTTAGTGTAAGTTATTGCATATTTTTTCTTTGCTTATAATGCACCAAATTCTAAGACCATTCAATATTTGTCCTCAATAGAAAGGTACTGTGATCCACTGAAATAATACATTATTTTAGCCACTGGCCTATCATAAGAATTTGTAACTCAAAGACTACACTTCTTTCTAATTATATTTGCTTTTCTTAGCCATCAAGATCTAAGTAACTGATAATAGTTATATTTTTAACAACTGTGTTTTATTTATACAAAGGAAGAACAGAAATAAGCTTTCATTAAGCAACAGCTATGTGTCTGCCACCATGAAATAAACTTTCACATATGTTGCTTATTTTAATAACCATAAAAGATTAATACCATTACCCTGTTCTACAGACAATATAACCAAGAAGTTAGATTGAGAGCCAGAACTTTGTGATTGAAAAGCCCCTACTTTGAGCTGATAGAGAGAATGAGGACTTATTTCAGTTAGATTGTTTTGCATTGACCTCAGTCACCCAGTGTTCAAAACAGCCACACTTCAATGTAATTGAATTTCACAAGAACATTGAATTTCACCTCTGGCTAAGTGAAAATAGGGACATGCACAGCCCGCAGTGCTGGCCCTTAGGGAGGCCAAATGGCCCCCAGGAGACAGGGTTTGCAGCTTCGGTCCTAGTTCATTCATCCATCACCCAACTTTTACTGAGCACCTATGTGCCATCTACTATTTTAGAGGCTGGGAACAAAACAGAAAAAGTTCCAGGCCTTGTGGATTTTACATTTTATCAGTTCTATGTGGTTGGGGAAGGTGGATGCAGATAAATATACAAATACATTTCTGAATACTATTTGATGAATATCACCCAAAACATACCTGTTTGACAACATAAATCCTTCTAAGGTAGGCCTTATGGGAGTTGGGGATATGTATTATTATGGGAATGGATTACCATTTCTCCTTCCCCCAAATCCTGTGCTTAGTTAACTCAAGAATTTAATAATAAAAGGAATAAACCCAAGTCAAAACCAATATCCACAAACAGGTAGCCTGGGGGAAGGAAGGGTTAACTGATGCTCCCAATATCGTGCTGCTCCCGTTTAATGTGAAGATAAAAACAAGAGCGAAAAGGAGAAATCTAAAGCGGTTGCGATGGCACTGATTTAAGTGAACAGTGAACCACTTGAAATACTAACATCATTAGCAGCACATAAATAGGCTGCTTCTGGTGTTGGTGAAATCAGTTGTCCATAGAAGCACAATATTATTCAAATGTTCAGAAACAATCTTTGAATATGACCCTCCACCAATTTTGTTTTTGGCTTACTGTTTTAAATAATGATTCTTTGGCACCCTAAAGTCAGGTCTTGTTTTCATATGCATTTTCACTTTCTGTTATTACTTTTGGTGTTTGGTCCTCTGGGTACGGTGGAAAAAACTGAGATGTGTTTCGATTCCACGGCTGCTATTTACTATATATACAGTTATAGCTATATTTTTTCAGAAAAATAACTCTCTGGATCTTGGTTTTTTCAGTACTTTACTATAAGAACAACAATACCTACTATAGAGTGTTTTGAGAATCAAATGAAATTTAAATTGCCTAAATGCATAAGTATTTAGTAAATTTAGTTAAATTCCTGGAATATCTGTTCTGTTTCACCACCATACAAATGTAATACTTTGCAGAAACTTTCTTTTTTAATTACATGCCAGATTCAAAGTAGATAATAAATGCTTGTGAATTAAATGTTCACATTTTATATTTCAAATATTTTCAACATAATGCACATAATGAAAGTAACTGTGTACAACTTAGTAGTTATCATGTTTTAGGCATATCAAATTCAGAATGGAAACCCAGTCTACTTAGTTTTTTTTTTCTTTAGAGTGTGGCTCAACCCTAGAAGAGCTCTCTAACCATTAGAGCTACTCCACAGTGGAATGAATTGGGATTGTTCAGGGGTAAGCTCCAGATTTCTGCAAATATTAAAAAAAGAGGCTGAACAAGCACCTATCAGGAAGGTGGAGGAGAGTATTTCCAAATTGTTTGGAAGTTGCTCAAAATGATTTCCAAGTTCACCTCTCTGAATGATCTAATGATTTCCAACAGTATAGAGTCTTTAATTTAGAAGCATGTAAGAAAAAGGGACCTTTGGTTTCCTATTGCATATTTCACAGGGATACTTTGAGCATTTTTCCATTCCAAATTCTCCTTATAGGTACCAATAATGTCTAACAATAAAATCACCCTGCCAAGGGACTGTTCTCAGTTCTTTACACATATTAACACACTTAATCCTCACAACAACCATATGAAGTATGTACTAGTAATATCATTTTTTATGCCTAATGAAAATGAAACACAGAAAAATTAAATAACTTGCCAAGTTATTTAAGAAAGTCAAGTAAGAAAGTAAGTGATGAAGCTGGAATTCAAGTCCAGAAACTTCAGCTCCGAAGTCTGCTAGTATACAATACCAAGGGCTTCACACAATACAGCTTTTTTTTCTTTCAGATCTAGACTTTGTTCTGCTAAACTAGAAGTTTCTTGAAGGCAGGGACCATATCTGTTTTCAATTTCCACTGTACCTGCAGCACCTGACACATAATAGCTAACCATTGAATGATTTTATTTAATGCGTAAAAGTTATCAGCCCTTATTTTTCATATCTTTTAAAGGTGTACCATAGAAAATTGTGTTATTTAGCTTTTATATCAAGGTTATTATTTATTATTTAGAGGTAAGTAGTGGTTCAGAAATGTTCATTAATATTGCACTTAGCATCAAAAGACCTTTAAGATGACACATCACGAATATGTAAACATGGTAGGATGACCTAAATTAGAAGTAGGTAAGAACAAAAAGCAAAACCAGTGGCAAAAACATATCGTGGATACAAGTTAATATAAATACGCATGCAATTCTGTAGTTACTTCACGTGGGTCACACACGTGCCCTGTGCTTTCCAGTAGCCACCAGGGAAAAGGAAAATTGATCAGTTTCTCATTTTGCCTGTTCATAAAATATGAAAAGAATATTCCTTAGGAGAAGCAAGCCTATTCTCAGTATCAAACTGGGAAGAAACTTCTTCCAAGGATCTTCAAAACAGACTGTGCTAGGGAAATGAACACCGTCTTCCACAGCATTCTGTGTGCGTTGCCCCTGTACTGGCTCTTACACGAGACTAAGGCATGGTGCCCGCACACCCAGTCTCCCGAGCCGGGAGGGAGGGTGGCAGACAGCAAGTTCTCCCTCTGTAACAAGTCAGTGTTTCAGCCAGAATCAAAGGGAATTCCTCAACTCCACACCGTTGTGTTTAATTCTGAGCTACAGGGAGCAGTGAATTGAAGCAAAACCCTGCATAAACTCCAATTTGTTTTAACCTTCGCAGGCTATTTTCCTCAAGACAACTTGAGTATAACTTTGAATCCCTTCAAACAATGTCTCCCCATTTTTCCTAGGTTGAAGCCTAAAGTCCTCAGCAAAACCAGCAGGCCCTGAGTGATCTGACCCCTCAGCTGCCCCAGCCACTGCAGCTCGTGCCACTGTGCCTGCTTTTCCCTGCGCTTAGTCTACGTTTCTGTCATTTCTCCTGCATGCCAGTGCCATTCCCGTGTCAGCGGCTCTGCACACGCCATTCCGTTTCCCTGGAACACGCTCTCCTTTCCCCGATTGCCATCCCTAGTGAGTTAATTGCTGCTTCCCGAAAGCCACTCTCTGACAAGGATGTCGCCTCTACTCCCCTTAGGAGAACTGGGCGCCTGAGGTCCTCACAGGGGCGTTCACCACACTCTGTACATTTCCATTGCACAAAGTATCAATATTTTAATTAGCTCATTTAGTTTCATTTAGTACAACAGATACTTCCAGATGAGCACCTACTTTGCACTGAATACTTTTCTAGTCCCAAAATACAGCCATGGACAAAATATACAAAAATTCCTACCCTCATGTAGCTTTCATTCTAGTGTGTGGCACTAAGTGTCTTCACTAAAGTATAAGCTGCACGCCGCTTGTGACTATTTCTGTCGTGTTCACTGATGCATCCCCAGCATCTAGCACAAATTGTTGCATGTTGTATTTATCAGTCAGAATAGCCTGCCTGGGTAATGATACGGAAACAAGCAACCTGAACATTTCAGTGGCTCAAAGCAATACAGTTTTATGTTGGGATCATTTTATACACCCATTAGGTCGACTGGGGACTCCTTGCTGACATTTTCTCATCACAGTCATTTAGAGACATAGCCAGGGGAACAACCATTATCTCAAATATTGCCAGTCATTATGACACACACAGAGAGAAAAACTCTCCAGAGTTTTAACCAGGTGTTAAATGGCTCCCCAGGGTTTTACCCAGGAGTTAAATACTCCAGCTTAGAAGCACACGAGACACTCACACTTACAAATCACTGGTCAAAACTAGTCACTGACCCATATCCAAATACAAGTGGCCAAAAGGAAAAATTATAATTATTTGGCAGCTGTGCTACAGACTGTCATACACTGAGAATTCAATAAATATTTGAGGAAAAGATGACTGAATCACAATGAAGACTAGTTGTGATATAGATAAAAGCCTTATCTCTTTCTCTGTGATATATGCGTTCATATGATACACATCGTATGTATAGATTAGGCTAATGGCAAAATGAATTTGCATTGTTTCAGCTTACAAAATCTACTCATAGCTTGATTAAACTCAACTAAGGATAACAAATTTCCCAGACACAACATATGAAGTAGATATCCTACAAATAACCGAGAATTCCCTTTATATTATAAATTGATTCTTCAAATGAACTATAAAATATTTCACAGGTTAGATTTGATTAAACTGGCTCACATAGCTGGTCGAGCTTAGATACGTTCTGCAGAGTTGATTGAAAAGTAAGATCTATTGCACATTTTGTTCTTTTGGCTGATTATTGTTCTGTATTTTGCCCAAACATTCAATTTTCTATATTTAATTAAAAATTAATTAAAATTTGTTAGAGTATAAATTGCATCTCATCATTTTATTGAATCCTCACAATGAGTCATGCCTCTTAAACACAGAAATGATTTTGCATTTTATTTCAATATGAAGTGGAAAAATTGTCAGGATTATTTTGGTGCCCAGATGGGGATTTGGTATTTGTATAACTAAATTCTGTCTTTAATTTAGGGCATGAAAGGAGCCTTTGGGACTTAAATTAGAAAGTTTAGCCAGAGTGATGAGAAAACCCAACAGAAATTCCTCTTCAAGGTGTACGATTTTTGTAATATCTGCTTTGTGCCTCTGCTTAATGGAATCTTTACCTACAGAATTCTGAAAATCATGTCCCCCCTGAAGGAACAATCCACAATACTATGTCTTAGACACCAAGCAGTACTGTACTACTTTAGTTATTCTAACCATTGAATGTATGGGGTGCAATAAGAACATAGTGAATTCAAGCCAATTAACACATAAATGATAGGCTGAGTAAAGGATAGTTTCAAAATAACTAAAATAAGAAAATTGGTGTTAATATAACTGTGTCAACTAAAAAAATCCTATACTGTCACAGACGGTACTAAATACAACCATCAAATGCAATATAATGTCTGCAAAGGTCATTTCCCATGTTAAGTCAGTATTGACAATTTAAATCTTAAGTTTTGCAGTTTGATTTGATTGGTAAATTTTATATTTTGTATGCACAGTGTACACTTGGTTGTCTATTCGAGAGTTTATATCCAACTTAACTTCACCAAGAATAAAATTCAAACCGCTTACCATCATCTGTAAAGCCCTGAATGACCAGGCCTCTTCCCACCTGACTTGGTGCCACTTTGCCCCACTAACCTTTGACCATTACGCTCCAACTCCATTGGCATTTCCAGTAGTTCTTTTTGTGCTGGTGTGCCCTCTGCCTGGACAATTTTTCAGGCTCTTAACAAAGAAAGTTACTTCTCATTTCTCTAATTTTAGCTAACTGTCACCTGTTTCAAGTGGCCTTCCCTGATCTCCCTATTTAAAGCTTCCCCTACCATGATTTCCTAGCAGAGCCCCCTGTTTGTTTCCTTCATGGTACTTGGCTGAATTTATAATTTTTTATTTATTTTCCTTACCTGATTATTGCTTGACTCCCCTAATCATCACACACACACACCCCAGATGTAAAGTACATGAGAACAGTGATCCCATTGTCTTGTTCTTCATTTCATTTCTTAAAAAAATGCTTTCTTGGTACACACAATAAATAGTATTTGACTAAATAACAAAATGCATCTCTACTAGTATCTAAAACTATCTTTCTAAAAGTCTTTGCTAATTTCATGAGTGGAAAATGGCATGTTATTGTTTCAATTTGTCTGTATGATTACTTATGGCACTGAATATTTTCCTATGTTGATTAGCCACATATATTTTTGTTAATGAATTTCATATACTTTTTTTGCATACTTTTCTGTTGGGGAATTTTTAAATTTATGTGTAAGTGTTATTTATATAATCGAGACATTAACCAATTTGTGTATTACAAAAAATGTCTTCGGTTTGCTCTTTGGCTTTCAATATTTTTTGATTCTTTTGTACTCAATGCTTTCTTTTTATGACATAAAAGCTGTCAATGTTTTTCCAGAGGATGTTATTAATCATATCTTACAGGTAAAATATCTGAGACTAAGAGAAAAAAATTTATAAATGACTCATGTTTGATAAGATCATGAAAATTCTGAAATCCATATTTTTTTCACTGTACAAGTCAGTTGACTTCTGTACATTTAGAGAGGCAGCTTGTGTCAGTGTTTGGCTACAGATAGTTGTCTTAGTCATTTTGGGCTGCTATACCCAAAAAACCATATATTGGATGACTTAAACAACAGAAATTAATTTCTCACAGCTCTAGAGGCTAGAAAGTCCAAGACCAAAGTGTCGGCCAATTTGGTTGCTGGCAAGGGCTCTCTTCCTAGTTTTCAGATAGATGCCTTCTTGCTGTATCTGCATTTGGCAGAGAGAGATATCATCTCTCTTGTGTCTCTTCTTATAAGGGCACTAATCCTATTTATGAGGGCCTTCCAAAGGCCCCACCTCCAAATATCATCACATTGGGGATTAAGGCTTCCATATGTGAATTTTGGGAGACACATTCAGTCCATAGCAAAGAGTTAGGTAAATCTATATTTCTGTACATATGTTTAATGGAGAAAATAAGTCTCATTGCTTTATTGTCACATTCACATGAATATGTCATGAATGTCACCTAATGGAAGGTCTTGTAGGGATTCAGTGACCCTAGATTTTAGAAAGCCTGTGCTAATGTTTCTTATGGAAATTGCTTACTTGCTTACGTTAAGATTGCATTGGCCAACTGAAACTTTATGTTTCTGAGCTTTGGGACAACTTTTTATCACTTCAGTGTAGTAAGAGTGTATCTCACATTAATCAAAACCTCTAATAGATAGTTCCATATGCCTTTGGTTAATACAAATGGGAAAAGGTATTATTTTATAATTATTACCTGTTGGTAGACAAAAATGTTTTCTAATATAGAATCCATGAGGGGAGAAGATAATGATATTCATGGTGGAAAAGTTTGTAAGCCATTATTCAAGATCATCTTCATTCTCATTTGACTGTTCAGTGTATTGGACCTTAAGAGAATGAAGGAATCTAAAGTGACTGTTTCTCACTTTTAATTTATTAGAAGTCAATTAATTATTACATCCTGAGCCACAAGCTTATTTCATACTAGAAGATGAGTTAATAATAAACTGCTCCATTTCCTTAAGAGTGATGGACCTACATAGTTACCAGTGAAGCAGAATGAAAGGAGAAAAGACATGAGGTACGGTAAAAGAAGTAGTAGAAGAGAATCGTGAATATGATACTTTCAATTGTGGAATCAAGTGCAAATTCCAAATATTTTAGTATTACAGCTAAAGGAAACACCATTTCAGATTAAATTATTCAAAATCATTAAATTTATTTATTTATTTATTTTTTATTTCAGCATATTATGGGGATGTTCAGGTTACATATGTTGCCCTTGCCCCCCCCAAGTCCGAGTTTCAAATATGTCCATGCTTCGGATGGTGCGCATTGCACTCTTTGTGTATGCATATACTTGTCCCCTCCTCTCTTCTCCTCTCCCCCCGCCCCCCTGCCCCACATCCAATAGATGTTATTATTATATGTGCACTTATATGTTGATCTGCGGCCACACAGCCCTGACCACGCCGGATCCCGTCTGACCTGGAAAATTAAATTTATTTTTTATTTTCTAATTTTCTAATTTTATTTTAATCTGTGGTTCAGTCAAGTTGTCTTTTGCCTACCGTGCCACAAGAAGATAGTGACAGTGTTGGGACTAGAATTCAGAATTGCCTGTATCCATTACAGTATTGTTGTGACCATAATTCACTATTTCTAACTCAGAGGATGGTTGATTTGTAGATATCACAATTACATACACAATCTGTCTTCTGTTGGTCACTGTGTTTGCAGTCATTGCACATGGATACTGTCACAACATATGTAGGGATACATGCAGAGAGAAACGGTTTCTGTAAGCCCAGGAAAGCTATAAAGAGTCATGAAACTTTAAATGAAATTCGTGTTTCTGGAGCAGCCAAATCAATCATGAACCCCAGCAAGATAGTGCTTTGATCAGCATCAATTTTTCTTATAGTCTTATATACAACGGTCACCTTGGAAATACTGTCATTTTTTAAATTAATTTGGATACTGATTTTTAACCTTCTCTTGGTGTTATAGCCCCTTTAGTTGCTCAATTTCTGATTAGGCTGTTTTATATGCATTTTTCCTCTAATGGACCACCTTGGTTAAACAGGCAATAATGGCATGGTCTTAGATTAAATACGGTTACAGCTTTCTCCTCAAGGGTTTGAAATCTAGTCACAGTAAAAAGTAAATCTCACAAATGCAAATTGTCCTGATAAAATGATTCTCATAGAGAGAGCTCAAAATGTCAGATAAATGACAAGACTTAGAAAAGACCATTATAATATTTTGTGAATTTTCCGACGGTCAGTTTCTATTTGACAAAACAAGATAAAGACAAAAGAACAATAATAAAAGAACAATTTTACATCAACCTAAAGTGAAATAGAGCAATATTTTGTTTTTCTTGATTGTTTTATCTAGTCCCTAGAGTGACATGGACTTAAAGATTAAATGGTATGATGCTGATTAAAATAGGAGCTGAAACAAAGATATGGAAATATTCTGTGATTTGGTACATAACGTATTTTATAGCCATTTGCACTATTTAAATCACTCACAATCTCAGTGATTTCCTTGAGCTTTGAGATCATAGAAATAAAAATGCCACTGCTCCTCTACCTACTGCAGGGCTCTGGTTCCCTCATCATTCACCTTAAGTCGAGCTTCACCTCTCAGTTGATGGTAAAATTATATTCTGACCTCGATCTAGTGCTCAGCATTATTTATAAAACTCTAAGGACTAATGTCAGCAGGTACCCGTTTGTGGCTTCTATTCAGAATTCAGTTTATTTGAGGGATCATTGAAACTCATTTAGTATGTAAACAAAAAATCATCATTTTTCCCCAATTCAGTTGATCATCAGATCTGAAAGTATTGATTGAATTCCTAGAACCCAGCACAGTATCTAATCCAGAAGGAACCTCCAAAATATTAGTCTCTTGGGGCAATTCTGGGTCTTGCAGGAGAAACAGAAATCTCAGAAGATACATTTCTTCCCTTCATGTGTTCACCATCTACTTGGAGTGCCAAAGAGGGACAACTGAAAACAAAAGCTATATGCGTGTTGGATAACCAGCTTATGTGCTATGGCCCATGACCAACATCCAACCCTGCAATTGCGGCTAGGATTTCTAACTTTTCTCTTGAAATAGCCCCAACCATTTTACTTTTTTATCTTTATTATTATGAAAGTTAGACAATACAAGATTTTAAAAAGAAGAAAGGGAAATGAAAACTAGAAAGGAAAAGCATATAGACGACCATTGCTTCAAATTTTTCTTTGATCTTGGTGTGACAGACTTGAAGCAGCCTGTTTATTTATCAAGCTTACTCACGTTGCCTTCCAGGCAATTTCAAAGTTGATTGCTCCCACAAAAAGAGGAAATTAAATGATGAGAGAGAGAAAGAGAGAGCAGGCACTGATAGGACAGCATGAGGGATTTGACAGTAAGGACTCATTTGATCTCCTCAAAATCCCAGACCCTAGCTCAAGATTATTGTCTTAAGCAGTCTCTTTTATCATCATTTAATTTTGGTCTCTAGTATTGAGATACTATTGTTCCATGAAAGAATATATATTTGATATTAACTGTATGAATATTTCCCTCCTTCAGATATGCCTGGATGCTTCTCTAGGGGGGCTGAGGATGATTTTTAATGACATTAGTCATTACTGGTTCCTGTTGAAATCACTGCTACTCTTTTTTTCCATTATCCTGCATTAGAAAAAGAAAGATAAAATTGGTCATTTTTACTTTAATACTCTGTGGAAGACTATACTGTGAAATATCTCTCCCCAATAAGATCAATGATATCCTGTTTTGATAAAATGGTCATGGTATTCGACAATAGATTAGTTACGTGAGGTTCCATCTTCTTTCTTTATGTCATCTTGAGAAAGAGTTTTTTTAACCTCGATGGAAGTCAAACTTCCTATGTAAATTTTTTCACAATCATCTCTGAAGTGTGGAAATATGCCTTATTTTCCACTTTAAAAGTGATATAAAACACTGTTAATTTATCTTAGCCTCAGTTTCTTTACCTGTAAAATGGCAATACCAATCTACCTCCTTGAGCTGTTAAGAATGTTGGATACTTATAAAGCACTAAGTTTGTCACATAGGGATCTGATAAATGGTACTTGTTATTACTACTAATATCTTAAGTCTACTTTTTCTTCAAGGTTGAATTCAAGCTCTGATGCCCTCTAGAAAACCTTTCCTGAGAGCTCAACCATTTTTGATTATTTCCTACTCTAAACCCTTCTCTATTTGTCATTTATCTTTTGGCATATGCTACTTTTTGTATTTTTGAGATATATGGGAGATAGAGATAGAGAATTTGTCTAATCTCCTCAGCTAGATTATAAACCTTAAAAGATAATGGATGATAGATGATGCCACTTTGTATCTCTAGACCTAGTAGAATGCCCAGTGACTAGTAGACCCTCAATAAAAGTTGAGGATATTCAATTATATTTCCATTTTCTTACTTGCTTGAATAAATGGGATTTCTGTATTAACATCCCATAATTATTATGTTTAAATAACATTTTTATAGTAATAACTAACTTAAATGATCTAAGTTAAGAATCTCATCAGAGTTAATTCAAGAAAAAAGTGACCTGAAGGAAGTCAGCCAATAAATGTCACAACTGTGTCAAAACAGTTTAGCTGATTTAAAGTTCTGAACTTGTCTCTCATTGTGCCAACTTATTTGAGAGACCAGACAACAAAGGACTCAGAGGTATTGCCGGTCTCCATAGACTCGGGGTGTGTGATTCTCTGGTTAGAATCATGGGTTTATGCAGAAGTTTCCCTGATTCTCAGAGTTAAAAAAATAGCACAAGCCAAGAGGGGATTTGCTTTCATTTGTCAATGCAACATCAATACGTCTTACAAGCACTAGACTGGATTGCAAAGGCAGCATAAAGCAGTGGAAACATCCTTCCATCAGCTTATGAGAAGCTGTCCCTTTCTCTGCTACCCTCCATGTAGGGATGTCTGGATTTAACAAGCTTAGGAAAGTGTAATAGGAGAGCCTCATGTAACAATACGTGCCTGATTAAGGTATACCAACGAGTTACTAGTTATAGGATAATGAAAAAAAGAGTCATAAAGATAGAAAGGAGTAAGATTTACAGATACAAAAAAAAAAATGTTTGCACGAAAATGACATCAGAAGAACCAAGCGAATAAACACAACTTATGAAACATGCATGTCATGATTAATTTTATGTGTCAACTTGACCTAGGTCTCCAGACTGCAGACAGCAGATTATGGCATTTCTTAGCCTCCATAAACATGTGTGCTAATACCTTATAATAAATCTCTCTATAAATACATAAAGTTCATAAAAATAATAAAAGTTTTATATCATTGCATCCTCATCAAAATGTAAGCATTGTGATTGAGAATACTACAGTATATTTCAATACTGAGATTGCAATTTAGTAACAACATGATGAAGTAACAACAGGTTCCTTATCAAAGTAATGACTTAATATTGACTGTTACATCTAACATAGCTCGTCATATTTGACAATTAAATTGAAAGGATGGTAGTTTAAATCTTGGCACATAGGAATTATGTGTCCCTGACAGCTAATTTTCTAAGCTGAAATCAGGATACTAGGCAATTAACTTCCTACAGGAATCACATGGACAATTATGCAATATTTTGGGTAATGAGGAAATGCTAGCTCACTACAGTCTGAGGAAGTAAACTGCTATGAGAAATATGAACTTGATTATTATAAATAAGATGTTTGAACTGCATCTTAAAGATAATGAATGCTCTTTAGGTCCTTCAGTAAGTTTAAAAGCTACTTAATTTAAAAAGTAAGAATAATATTTGGTAATTGAAGATGTATCTTTACTTCCAGAGTCAATTAAAGTAATTATCTAGATTTTTATCCCATTACTCCTTAGATTACTATATTTGAATAACTATATGTGGTCCAAGTTAATTATTTAACTAAGTTTTTCTGAGTATTTGCTTCCATTGTCTACACACAAAACTTAGGCTAATTGTTTTATGTGAAAATAAGAGAGAGAGTTATATTTAGGTCTTTTTCCTGCTGACCAAAGAAAGTTTGCTTTAGAGGCAGCAGTCCTACTTTTAACTTCTTTAAATAATCTACTTCCCTTGCTCTCAAATGCTTTATGCTTGGAAAAGAAACAAAAAAGATGAGAATGTCTATGGAAAAGCTGAAAGCAAAGCAGTGGGGCTCTAGGATGTCAACATAATTAATCAACAGTAGCTGTGTACTGATGCAAAATGTTCTACTACAAACGTATTCTAAAGCCTGACCGTGTTGCTTAGCACATTCAACCTTCATCTAAGAGCTTGGTGAACACACTTAATATTTAAGATGGAGAGTCTGAGGACAAAGGACAATACTAAGTACCTTCATGACGTTTAAATTAGGCAACAGAAATACAATCTACTTAGAAAATGGTTTTGTGCTATTCCATTTTTTGAAAGAGTTTAATTCGCATGTTGTGTATGATTTGCCACAAAGACTTAGACCATTACTTCACTTTGTTTAGCCTAGCCCTATCACAGTTTGTGGGAAAATAAGTTATATTGGCCAAGCAGCATGCCTCAGACAGCCCGAAAACAATGTTAATACATTTTACTGAATAAGAAAAAAGAGAGGCATCAAGTCTCATTGAAAGAGGCAATGTTGGATAATCTGCCATAGTCATTTTCTACCTTGTTCATTGTTTTTACTCTCTAGACTCCTTCCCACATCCCTCTTCAGACCCCTGTGTCAGCAAAATGGCAAAATGTCTTTGGCATCATTTACAAGTAGCTGAAACTATGAATCTTTAATCTGGAAATGCCAAATTTTCTGGGGAGAAAAACATTTGAAAAATGCCTTCCAGTGTCATTATTTCCTGCCCTAAAGGGTATTGTTTCTTTTGAAAACCAATTTTCAGAAATTAGACTTTTTTCAATATTTTGCAGACCCTTAAAACAATGTATAATGTCAGCTAGAATATGTATTTCAAGACAAAATTTTTATTAACGGTTGTATGTTTGGTTCTTAAAATGCTGTAAAATAAAATGCTTTACTGTGAGAAAGGCTATCATGGTCATTGGATAAGTCACAAAAAATATTTTTTCTATTTGCTAAGACATTTTAAGTTTAGCTGCTGCTACGGTTGGAACAAAGAAAACCCTTAATTAACAATCCTGTAACTTCTATTTTTTTGTCATCCTATTTATAACTAGTTGAGTCATTACAAGAAAGCAACTTTAATAAACAAACCTAGGAAATGTTTTAGATAATATTTGATTTTGTATTTTCTTATAAATGCACATTTGGTGATCTTTACATTCTCCAGAAAGATTTACACTTTCAGGGCAAGCCATTAATTAGTGGAAACAGTACAACATTTTATAAAACACCTTTAGTACTTACAGAGCAATATGCCCCAATGCAGAGAGGTTCTTGATAGACTAATGACTGAGTGTGATTTATATAGTGAATGATTATACCCTTTGAATAAGAATACACTAATAGATTTTAGAATCACACTCTTTTTGAGATTTAAAAAAACTTTTTTGTTAACCGGGAAAAATATTTCATTTGAGCAAAGAGTTCTACAGCCAAAAAACCAAGTTTTAAAACTACTGACTTAGGATCAAGTATTAATAACTCATTGAAAATTAAAGTTTGTCAATATGCTAAATAAATATTCCCATTTACCTAAAAAGTACAAATCATACATTGCAAAGTAATTAGAAGGGAAACTATTGATCTTCAGTCCATCTGCCTTTGTATAAATATTTATCTGGTTCAATGTTTACCAAAATTGTCCAATGATAAGAATTTCCTGGGTCCCTTGTTAAAATGCTGATTCCCAGAAATAATTTTATGTGTCGTGATACATGTTTAGGAAATACTGATAGGATGCTTGCATTAGAGGAGTCTTCTTCAAACTTTAAGTTACATATGAATAATATTCATAATATTTGGGGATCTTGTTAAAACCCAGGTTTAGATTCATTTATCACAAGCTCCCGGGTGATGCTAATCCTGCTCTTCTGTAGGCCACACCTTGAGCAGCAAAGCATTCTAGAGGCAGGCAAGCTCCCAGCACAGGACACCTCGTCCAGTACTCCCTCAGTAAATGTTTATAGCTCAATCGGAATCCAGCTAGGTTCAGTGGCATAAAACATCTCCTTTTCTTTCCTCCTTTATTCTCCCCTACTCTAAGCCAGGCCTGTGCATAGAAACTACTTTACTTTATCCTGGTTAATTGAGCACTTATGTTTGTTCTGTGGAGGTGCACCCTTTCTGTTGAGTTTCCTTCTAGAAGTCACTATGGTCTGATACATCTTTCTGACAGTATTTATTTCAAATATTAATTTATTCAGCTGCTTCAGTCACAATCACAGTTACCTTTTAGGATGGCTTCTCTCCCTCACACTTACCTTGGCCAGAAACCGAATTATCTGAATGCCTGTGAGAGAACCAATGATGTATTGACTAACATTTTATTTTAAAAAGCACAAAGAGGGAAGAAATGGCTTTAATTATTTTTTGCTTGGAAAAGGGAATTTAATTATCCCACATAGTATCTTAGAAAAGTACCATTCCCAAATCTGCACTTGAGTTTGGAGGCTAAATTGGTCTAAATCCACCCAGTTATTTTTTAAACCTATAATGTTACCATGGAGCATTGCGAGGGCAATCCTGTCCATTAATTTCTTCAAGAATAAGCTCAAAAGCTAACTCCACCAGATGATGTGGAATCCAGGAAGCATTTCATGCATGAGAAGTTCACACAAGGGAAACAGTGAAGAGCTGCCCTGGCTGGGGGCAGAGGCGAGGAAAGAACACGGAGAGGGGAGCAGACAGCCTACCACGCACGCTTCACGCAGAAACACTCAAAGGCCTTGGGAAATCCATAAATAACCTCAGTTCTTTTCTTTCCTGGCCCATCCAGCTGCCCAAAGGCAAAACGCCCTAAATAACCTCTTTGCTATGTCCCAGCTAATCAACAACAGCTCGCTCAAAAAAATAAAGAAAATTCACCCTTTCACGTTATCCCCAGCCTTTCCTCCTTCCCTCTCTCCACTTTCTCTTACATAAATCAGATTTTGTTAGTTGAAATGAATTTATTATACAATCTGTTGATTACATAAGTAAAATAATATTCTAAGAATTAATTACATGTCCTGTGATTATTCTTTGAAAAAGGAAAGATGTGTTTAGTCTGAAGTATCTAACCATAATTATGATAGCCATGCTCGAATATTAAAAGGCTGCAGAAGAAGAGAGCGAGCAGGTCCTTTTTGCTACAGAAAGCCCAAATTATACCGACAGGTAACAATCACAAGGACAAACCTCTTCATCTAGCATGAAAAGAGCTTTCTTACAATCCAAATTCCAGCAAAGTCTCCCATTTAAATTCAGGCATTATATAACACAGACATAAGATAAATAGCACTTATCGTGTATTTTAATTCTAAATGTGCTTGTCTCCCTGGACCACTTGGGGCCAGGGACTAGTTTTTATTCATCTTCGTACCTCCTGCACCTCGTAGAGTGTCTAGCTCATATTTATTGAACGAATTTTATTGAGCAGCACTAAAAGGCACAGACTTAATACTTTGGAATCTTTCCCAATACCATGCCCTTGTCATGTTGAATGAACGAATGAATCATGAGTTTGGAGCTTACTTAACGTTTCCCACATGCCATGATTAATGGTTAAGCCAAATTTTAGCTCCTCTCTGTTAATCCAATTTCCCTGGACCTTTACTGACAGTTTCTCTATTAGGAAATGAGCAGAGTCTTACATTCTGGAAGTGATTTTGCCATTTCCTCTTCTTTTGGCCACGGACCTGCTCTTCTCTGTCACTAAGCAAAGTTGTGCAGATTTTCCTCTAAGTTGTAAACAAAAACACTTGATTTCCCTTCTCTTCACTACCTTTATGCCCTTGTGTCAGTGGTTGGCCAGAAACAAATAGTAATAGAAAATCAATGTACAGTATGAAGGGAAGTGGAAAAGTGGCTAGAATATAAATTTTACATTAAGGTTCTGTCTGTACACACTTATATAGATCTGATGAAATTGGAAGAATCTCTTATTATCATTCACAAACCATATTTGTGCCTTCCTGAAAGACATGGATTCTAGACTCCTGTGCTTTGTGGGACTGTCTGAACAATCTCCTGGGAATAATCAACTCCTTTATTTTTACATAGGCCAACTATATGCAAAAGGATTCAGCACATGGTTTAAAAAATAGATAACATTACCTGGGCAAATACAAATGCTTCTCTGCTTACAATGAAATTACATCCCAATAAATCCATCTTTAAGTAAAAAATATTGTAAGGCAAAAATGCACTTAACACCCTGATGAACCCATCATAAAGTAAAGAAACCATAAGTCAACCCATCCTAAGTCAGGGACAGAAAGATAGAAAGAAGAGTGAATTCCATACATATTATTTATGAGCTTTTAATAACTCTAAACACAAGAATTTTGAATACAACAGTTGGAGAAAGGATATTTAATTCATGTCTTTATGAAAAGAATATATTGAGAATGACTGAACCAAGTTTGCTCTAATGATGTGTGCAATGTACTGTAAATGCCACAAACACAAGACCTTGCTTCTCAGTGTGACCCACTGACCAGCAGCATTGTAGAGCATCTGGAAGCTTGTTGGAAAAGCAGAAACCAGGACTCGCCCAGACTTGCTAAATCAGAATCTGCATTTTTAACAAGGTCCCCAGGAAACCTGTGTGTACATTATGTTTGAGAAGCTACTCTAATGAGTACACAGTAAGTATTGATCACACTCTAATTCCATCTCATAAAGGAACTGATGGCAGAGCTTAACCCATGTGATTAAAGGATGATCTCAGTATTGGTCTGTCCTAAATTCTCCTTTGTGTCTGTGCTGCCTCTAAAGTCTACTCTGAACTAGGATTCTTCAGGGCCCTTTATATTAAGCTTTAGTCTTCCTTTATGCATGCACTCAAATTGTAGCCATTGTGAATTGAGTCTTTACAGTTGATAACTCTCAACAAGGCTGGGAGTATGATCTACAGCAATGCAATCCAAAGTGAGGTCAAAAGACTATAGGCCCATCTGCAAATTGTTTGTTACTTGTCTACAGCAAGATAAGGACCTTGGTAGAATGTGCATGATGAGATAAGGACCTTGTGCCAAAAAGTAAGTCATCTACCTCACTAGGCGCACTCTTAATTTCACCTGCTATTTTTTTCTTAGTAAAACTTTTTCAATGAAGGAAGCAGCATGTTGATTTCCATTGAGGCACAGCATGTTACCTCTTCATGGGAAAAAACTTTGAGTAGCACAAGCAAAGAGATTAAATGCAGAGAGCATCTCTACCTGCTACAGTGAGAACATGCTTAATCGCTCCATGCCCTTCACATTAGAGCGCAAATTAATTATTACTCTAGATTAATTGCTCTGTTAACTCCATAATGTCTCTTGTGTTCACTGCTAGATTTCTAGGACATGGCATAGAGTTAGACTTTAATGTCTGTTGAATGAATGAACTGCTTAGCTCAACTCTTATTGTATTGCTGTTGTTGTTTCTTGCTTGGATTTATAAGCTTCCTGGTATATAGATATGGTTGGTTTTATTCAAAGAGGCTTCAGCAGAAGTGATTGTAGGGGGCAATCACACAAAAACTAGAAAAGGAAAGGAAAGTTTTATGAAGAAGTTGAGAATTATCTAGAATTTGAAGGAAAAATGGGACCCACATAAACATCATAGAGAAAAGCAGATTCCAGGCAAGGAGTGTGGTATGCACGAAGGAGATAGGAATGCACGTGGCGTTTCAAGGAATGAGTGTGCAATGTCAGTAGCCAAAGGCTTAGGCAGTGGAGCACTGGGAGAAAAGTCAGGGGAGTTATGGATGGACCAGATTCTCACTTTAACGTCTTTTTCCTAAGTCTAATGTACGTCCAAACTTGTCTCTTCCATTAAACAACTTTCATAATGAACAATAGTAAAGTCCTCACTTGTTCATTTTCTATACACACACAAAAATTAAGTATTTTAATAAAAGTAGAAAATTTGTGACACTTTTTAAAACTTCAGAGTAAGCTCTTACATGACAGATGATACAGTATCTACGATGGAAAATTTAGAGCATTACTAATGTATATTAAATATTAGATTGGTTAGTCTTTTAAGTCTTTTTGATCTTACCTAGAAGATCAAAACAGATGCAATTTTGAAAGAACAAAGGTGAACTTGAAGCATAAACTGAACAGGCACAGACCAGCTACGATTTTTAGCAGATATTCATGTGCTCATTGACAAAAGCTTCCTTTTCCTTCATTCGTGCCAACAAGTTCATTATCCTTTTTAAGTTGCTACAGTAATAATGGGAGCGGCTAAACAGTATGATGTAATTTGTCAGATTCAGGAGTTCTGGAGAAAGGTCAATGAAGCAATAAAGCTGCCCATTAAAAATAACGTCTATGAACGGTCAGAAAAGAGTACGTGCCGGAGGATGAAGCAATTCAGGTTTCCTCCTTTTTCAAGATTCCTGGAAATAAATATTTTCTTTACACATGAGAAATGTAGCCAAATACTTAGCTGAAACTAAAACAAAATCATTTTTTTCTAACTGTTCAGGTGAACTTCAAGCCATCTAGGCCCCAGGATAAATAATGATGATCTCAAATTTTGACCTATGGGAAATTTTTCTTCTAATTAATAAACAGACGACAGTAAGAAAATTAACTGATGCACCACATTTATTTAATGCCCTTTGAAAGAGTAGCATTTCACCAGGCACTGTGCGTATGAGAGAGAAAGAACAGAAGAAAAAGTGAAAGCTGGTTTTTGTTTTTCAGAGAAAAGAGACGTAACCCAACACTGAGTGGAACTGGTCAAGGGTAATAGATGTGCATTCAAACATCCATTCAACAAGCCAATTTAATCAGTAACGAACAGGACATTTTCCCCTCTGACTCACACTCTTCAGGGCTCCCTGGGTGCCTTTTAAAAAATTAAATCTGATATTTTTGCTTTCCTACTTACAACCTGGAAGTGGCTCTTTTGTAACTTTGGGACAGTGCCTCAGTTCCTTAGCATGTCATGAGAACCTCCAGATTCCGGTTCTGCCTGATTATGCAACCTTGTCCAACTCCTGCGCTAGCTGCCTCACCCCTAATCCTCCTGCGCTGCGACCTCCGGTGTCTGAATGTATCCCAGCCGTGTGCCTCCGGCCAGGATTCTCCTACTGCTTGGAACGGGAGACACCCTTTCACTTTTCATCAGCTACAGAAACTCAGCTCAGGCTTTGCTTCCTTCCCATCTTACCGTGTTTCTTGACCAACCCACGCCAGCATCGAATGGATCCTTAAGACTTAAATCCTCATATTTTCTGGGGTTAAATGATATACTATATGTAAACTCTTTAGCACAGTACCTGAAAGTAGTAAATCACTATCATTACACGATATGTAATTAATTACTCTACACTGGGAGACTGTATAACATGGTGGTCGAATGAGTAAAACGTGGTATCGCACCGCCCAGCTATACCTCTCCCTAGTTCCATGAACTTGATCTAGTTACTGAGCCCTCTGAGTCAGTTTTCCCATCTGCAAAATGGGTACAATAATAGTTCCTACCTCACAGGGTGTTTGTGAGAGTTGAATAGTTGTTAGTATAGAAAAAGTAGTTAGTACCAATCACATAGTAGATATTCAGTAAGTGTTAACTATGCTGTTGCTGATATACTTTTTAAATATGTTAATGGAAATTTTCAAATATATGCAAAATTAGAGATAATAATATAATAAATGCCCACATACTGAACATCCAGCTTTAGCAATTATCAGAATTTCACCATTATTGTTACATTTATCTGTCCCCATTTGCTGTTAGTGGTGTGTTTTAAAGCATAATTGCAGACATCATTAGCAACTTACCTTTAAATGCTTCCCTAAAAACTGCTGACTTTTTAAATTGAGCTATGGTGCCTTTTATACCCCTATCTTGTGTATACATCTTTCATAGTACCTGTGATATTTCATTTTCCTGTCTTTCCTTCTGGGCTCTGACTCTTTGAAAGTAGTGGTTCTGCTTAGTTTATTTATGTCTCTATCTCAATGGCTAAAACATGGTAGGAGTGCAATGAATGTACATTTAAAGCAGAGAAAGAGGAAAGTGAAAAAAGAAAGAAGGAAGGGAGAGAGGGAGGAAGGGAGGGGAAGGAAGGGCTCACATAAAAAAGTAAGACAGTTGACATTAAAATAGATCCAACTAGATACAATAGATACTGCCCGAATGGCAGTATGGACCAAATATCGTGGTCCTAGAGAAATTTATTATTGTATAGATTATATGAAACCTGTGTATAGAAGGGTTTAATTTGCCGACAGGTTGTTACTTCATTGCCTGGCCAGGTAGAGAAGAAGAAAGTAAAAACTAAGGAGTGTATTATTCCACATCACAGTGGTGTCAGTGTTTATTTTGGAGTCTACATCTGTTTCTCACCCTCGATAATTTATGATATCATTAATCATTATTAAAGACTCTTATTTTTGAAGTCCTGTGACACCTAGCGTGAAGCAAAAGAGTGTGCGAAGTTCAAACATCAGATTGTCAGATTCTGGCTTGGCTTTTACTAGGTGGGTGACCTTGAGAAAATTACTTGCTTTCTGTGTTTCAGTTCTTCATTTTTAAAGTGGTACAGCATTAGTGCCTACCTCTTAGGATTGTTGAGAGTACACGACACACTTAGAACAATACCTGATACAGGATCAGAAATTTTTAATATTTTATCTATTATTATTATTATCTAGTTACAAGAGAACAATGAAATAAAACAAATATGTAAAATTTGGATAGATCTATTATTAGTAAAGAAACAGAATCAATACTTTAAAATATATTCACACAGAAACAGACAGGCACACACATACACAAATATACCCACCGGAAAACCCATGCGTACCCGCGATTACATGGGTAATCTACCCAACATGATCTATCGGACATCCAAGGAACAGATATTTCAATCTCATTCAACTTGTTTCAAAAAAATATAGAAAGAAGAAATGCTCCCCACTTTATGAGAGTGGCATATCCTTGAAACCAAAACCAGAGTAGAAAGTATGAGAATTGAAGACCATAGGCCAATCTAACAAATATTAGCACATAAAAATTTTTGCAAACTATTAGCAAAATAAGCTGAAAAAGGTACCAAAAAGTTTCTTTTTTTTTTTTTTTTTTTTTTTTTTGAGACAGTGTCTCACTCTGCTGCCTGGGCCAGAGTGTCATGGTGTCAGCCTAGCTCACAGCAACCTCAAATTCCTGGGCTCAAGCGATCCTCCTGCCTCAGCCTCCCGAGTAGCTGGGACTACAGGCATGTACCACCATGCCCAGCTAATTTTTTCTATATATTTTTAGTTGTCCAGATAATTTTTTCTATTTTCAGTAGAGATGAGGGTCTCAGTCTTGTTAGGCTGGTCTCGAATTCCTGAGCTCAAACAATCCTCCCGCCTCGGCCTCCTAGAGTGCTAGGATTACAGGCATAAGCCACTGCGCTGGACCGACCAAAAAGTTTCGACTGTAAATTTTATCCAAGGAAGGCTTAATGTTAGAAAATCTATTCATATAATCTGCACAATAATAAATTTTAAAAGAAAAGGAAAACATATAGAAGCAAAAAAAATATGATAAAATTGATCCCTCCTTCCTGGGGAAAAATTTTTTTTTCTTTACAGCTTTATTGAGGTATAACTGCCAAATAAAATTGTATGTATTTAAAGTAAAAAAAAAGCTTTCCCATTTAAAAAAAGAATGATTTCTTTTAAGACACTTCCTCTGCCACAGAATTGCTAAATGAAATTTGCAGCACTTCCAAAATAACTTATCCCAGGGAATGGCATTTGGATATTGCCAAACTGAGAATTTGAAATTTACATCTTTTTGGTGTAATTCATTCTCACTTCTGTCTAACGACTGCAAAAGGAAAAAAGACATCCTTACAGTCACCATATGAAAGGGTTTTTTACCATTTTTTTCTTTTTTACTAATTGTTTCTCAGGTCATTAGAGGAAATCTTAAAAACTTACACATAGTACTCACTACATAAATACTAAGGTGACGACCCGGTACAAGGATGACTTTATAATGAATGAGATAGCAAAATAAACTTGAAAAAGAATTATAATAATTATAATTGAGTGTCTGCTCTATGCCAAATGTTTTATATATTAGGTTGAACCAAATAACACTCCTGATTTTTGACCTTAGAAATGGTTATGGGGTATGGTTTAGACAAAATACATTTTTCCATTGCTCCAGATGGTAGCATTCTCATTTTTCAGGGAGGAAGCCAGAGCTCAGAGAGATTCGGTGACTTGCTAAACCACAGGCCTACAAAGTTGACAGCATGAGAACGTGGGCCCAGGTTTTAAGGCTCATCTCATTAGTGGCTAATTCCAACATCCTTTGCATGTGTCCTGATCACGAAGTAACACAATAGATAAGAAATGTTTGCTGTAATAGATAAGAGACTGGACAATAAGATATTAAATATTTAAAAGAGGGTAAATATTTATTGATTAATCAAAAGATGCACAAAGCAGAAGATATATTATAGATTAAAGATGTGAGCCCCATGTCTCATAAACCCGAGAACATTTCTCCTCCATTTAATAATGAGACAATCACCATCTTCTGATTTCTATGTCTCCCATTGTCCATCCGCTTACCTTAAATTCTAAAAAGTTATGTTATGCAAGGGAATTTATTTGTTTAACTTTTTAAGGGGAAGATGAGAATGAGAAAATATTGCATGTTCAGGAAGAGAATCATTTTCAAGAAACTGAAGCAAAGAGTTGGAGGAAGGCAGAGTCACCTGGTGGAAAGAGCCCCGGGCTGAGCGTGAGGACAGCTGAGCTCTGACCTACTTCTCACTAATTGCTGTGAATCTTGGGCAAATCTATGACCCTTCCTGAGCTATGGATTCCTCTTGCATAAAACAAGATGGCGGGATAGAGGCTCCCTGAGGTTTCTTAGAGTTTTTAGAATTTATTGATCTTGTGAAATTAGACCATTACTTACCTTTTAGATGTATGCTTTTTTGCAATGAATTCAGATGGAAGAAATAAACTGGCAAAACAGAAAATGGCATGTTTTCCATATTTAATTACAGTTTACTTCTCATAGAATGATAAAATGAGGTGCGTTACAGTTAAAAGAATATTGGACCAAATTTTGAAAAAAATAGCTATTAATAGTAATTACTAAGCACCTACATATTTTTGAATAATCAGATATTATTCACTACCCTGTATATAAACCCAATCTTACTATTATAATTTTTTAAGCCTTAAGATGAATGCAAACATTTGGTTCATTCAGATCTATAGTATAATTTGGGGAAACTGAAAGCGTTTTTGTATGTACATTCATACAACGATATTTCAGGGTTATTAGATTTTAGAATTGCTTCTTTGCTTTCAACATCACACTGAGAAAGGAAGGTAATAGATTAATTATAAGTTCACTCCCATCCATTGCTTGTGCCTGTCAATACCGTAATTACTTCCCTACTCGACTCAGATGATTCAGAGTCAATGCCATGAATACTGATGATAAAAGATGATGCAAGGGAGGGAACTTGTTGTAGTGCCATCCTGTCTTTCTACTTCTACCATTTTTCCAGCTGAGAATTGAAGGGCACAAGTTAGAGAAGAGTCTGGCCATCAAAAGAGAATTCATTAGTCTTTGAAATATGACAGGCAAATAGGACAGGCAGCCTGCAAGGAGAAGCATCTTTGACTTGCTGGACAGCAGTTCCAATTATCAGCATTTTTCCGGCACTTTCAGTTATAACTGAATATTCTGAAATAAATGTTGTAAGAATATAAAATGTAGCATGTGTATTATTTTTTCAGTGACATGTATTCTGATTTATTTACATAGAGCATATTCTATTTTAAATCTTGTATTTATAGGACATCCAAATTCACACATTTGACAAGGTAGGTTTTTTTCTAAAGAGGCTTTTCCACTGGAGTATAAAGATGGAAATTTAAAAAATGACATTATTTGATGCTGAAAATATCCCATTTTTTTTAAATGTGAAAATGTTATGTGGTTCTGTTTTAAGTAGGAATGGATCCACTAAAGACTGTGGAATCAGCTTGAAGTTATCCATGAAAATAGAAGGAAGTATTTTAAAATAAATATTTATTTCTTATTTACAAAGATGTGTTAAGTGTCTGCTATGCGCTGGTCCTAGAGAAATAAACTAGTGCTGCCCTTGGTCTTTAAGGAGCTTACGATTTTTTGGAAGATATGCACACTGAGTGATGAAACAAATCAGGAGATGACGAGTTCCATCATTGATACATAAAAGAATAACAGGTGCATGAAAGAGGGGGACCTTATCTCTTCTGAGAACGTTAGGAAGATATCCCAGAAGAGAAAACATCTGATTTCAGTGTTCAAGGATACAGGGAATATTCCTACATGAAGAAAGAGGAGCCAGGCGCATCACGCAGAGGAGATATCAGTAGATTTCAAGGAGGGATGAAGAGTGTTCAGGGACCTGCCGCCAGAGTAAGGCAGCTCCAGCGTAAACGGTGGGAGCGAGTTGGGCCCCACTGTGCAGGTCATTCAGTGAGCAGGGAGGATGGCTCCCATCTCCATGGGAGGCTGGATCATGTATCTTTCCTCCCAGGCATCAGGTGCCTCCTTCCTAAAGCTGCAGTTATTTCACTGCTGTTTAAATTTGTGTTTTCCCAATTATTAGAGACTATAGCAAGATTGAACAACTTTGATTTCAGTTTTGTTTGATTTTTCTGTTTATATCTCTCACCTATTTTTCTCCTAATTTGCTGTTTGCGTTTTGACTTGTAGTAGTCATCCTTTTGAATTTTTTATATTGTGCTTATGCTTCCACAGTATTTTGCTTGTTTTGTTATTTTTGTCTATGATTTTACCCCATACGTAGCTTTGCTTTTTATCTTTAGCTAACAGACACTTATGTGCCAGGTTTTGTTCTAATGTACTTTACAAATGATAACACATTAATCTTCGTAACAACCCTGGGGGAAGGTATTAATATGCCTAAATTACAAGTAAAGAAACTGACGCTCATCTTGAAGGTTACGTAATTTGTCCAAGGCCATGCCGTTGGTAGGTATGAGTCCAGGAAATGCTGCAGAGTCCTGTTTTGAGACTATGCTAAGCTGCTTTCATTCAAATTTGACCTCTGTTCCTTTATAGTACTTGTATTTTATATCTCATTAAGCAAGGTCATGCCCAACTTAGAGACTATAAAAATAACCTAGACATTCCTGTAATAATCTTACAGTCATGTGACTTTTAGGTTTAGAATGTTGATTAATCTGCAGTTTATTCTTGTGCATGATTTGAGTTAGAAATCTGCTTTTCCTCTCAAATGTTGCAACATCATTTATTGTACTAGCCACTATTTCCCTCATTGATTTGAAATGATGAATTTATTCTAAAATAGATTTTCATATATACATGGGTTTATTTATAACTCCTTAATCAGGCCAGGTGCAGTGGCTCATACTGTAATCCCAGCACTTGGAGAGGCCAAGGCAGGAGGATTGCTTGAGGCCAGGAGTTCGAGACAAGCCTGGACAACATAGCGAAACTCCCATTTCTACAAAACAAACAAATAAAAAATATATGTGTATGTGTGTGTGTATATATATATTATATATATGTGTAACTCCTTGATCGTATTTCATTTTCAATTTATCCATTCCTTCACTAATAGCACATTGTTCTAATTACTATTACTTTATAGCATTGACAATGATGAATGCTAAAGTGTCCCCTTTTTTCAATGTATTTGTCACTATTCTCATTCCTTTATAAACTCCTCCAAAGAAATATATAGAACCAGCTTCTGAAGTTCTCTAAAGTTGTTTGGTTCTTTAGGGGGTGGTGGTGAAAACTGAGTTGGGATGAGATCTATGTGCAAATTAACTTAAAGAAAACTGATGGCATCAAAATGATTATCTTTTTCATGCTACAATATGGCATGTCTTTCCATTTACTATGATTTTTTTTGTACTTCACTCCATTTTTATAGTTTTCTTCTTAAAGTCCTTCACAATATTTGCTAGGCTTAATCCTAAGTATTTTATCATTGTTTTCCACTTTTAATGAGATCACAAATTCCATTAAATCCTAATTGAATCCTGCTGATATATAGAAAAGTTGCTAATGTTTGCATGTCTTTCTTTTATATAATTGCTATATTAAATTCTCTTACTAATTCTAAGTAGTTTTTTAATTAGTTACCTTGGAATTTTTCTGGGACAGTGATATCCATGGAAATTGTTAATTTTATCTCTTCCTTTGCAATGTTTGCACTTTTTAATTGTATTGTCTCATTCTGGATATATGTACTTATAATTAAAACTATTGGTGACAATATGCTTAATTTTCTAGTTCCTGGTTTTAACTGAAATTCTTCCTATGTATCATCTCTTAGATCATTCTTACACAGTGGTTTCATTTTTATTCCTAGAGTAGTTATTTCACCCTCACATTTTAATTACACTTTGGCTAGTATCGGACTTTAGGTTCTCAATCCTTTTGTCTCAGAGCTGTCTGGCATCTTTTCAAACATAGCATCCTGTGTTTCAGAGAAGAATTTGGATGCCAATCTTAGAGTCATTCCATTGTGGTACCTTGATAGGGTTCACTCTCTTCCTTATTGGTTTGTCTTCATCCTTGGAGTTCAAAGATTTTACCTAAATATTTTCATTTAAACGTATATACATTTGGAGTTAGAGTTGCCAGATAAAATACCAGACACCCAGTTAAATTTAATTTTAGATAAATAATAAATAAAACCATGTCCCAGGAGGGGCTTTAAGAGGGCTGACTAGAGGGATTTGATGTACCCCCCACAAAGAAGAATCAAATAGCAAATAGATAATCACTCTTTGAATAGATGACCTAGGAGAGAGCACTGGAACACAGCAGAAGGTGAAAGGAAACACTTAAGGGAAGGAAGGAGATGAAAGCAAGGAGAGAGAGAGAGAGATAATGGCCAAATCCCCAAAACAGGCCAATTTTAGTTGGCATGATTTTAAAAAGTCCCCTCTGATTTAACCTTTACAAAGAAAGTAACTTTGAAATGACTAATCTGCTTTATGTTCTGTTTCTGCCTTCTTCAGCCCTTTTCTGCCTATAAAGCCAAGCTCCTGTGCCCAGCTTACTGGAGCACTTATTCTATTTTATAGAAGTGAGGTGTTATCCAATTCCAGAACTACAAATAAAAGCCAGTTCTATCTTTAAACTAAATATGTTATTATATTGTCTCTTGACACCCCCTCCAAATAATAGCATTAAACAATATTCCCTCCTGCCTCCAAGTCCCTGGTAATTCCTATTCTACTTTCTATCTCTATGGATTTGAGTACTCTTAATGTAGATAAGTGGAATCATACCATATTTGTTCTTTTGTGTCTGATTTATTTCATTTAGCATAATGTTTTCAAGGTTCATCCATGTATCAGAATTGCACCGCTTTGTCTTAGGTCCTAGCATAGCGCTCGGTACGTGGTCAGCACTTAAGGAATGTCTTTGGAAAGAATGAATACGAGCTTCATGAGATTCAAAAAACATGTGCCAAATACTGTAGAGTCTGCATCTGTAGTCCTGAATCTAGTCCTCATTGTCCTCAAGATCCAATTTCTACAATCACTCCTGATTTTTAGTAGGGCATATGAATGCTGAGAAGTATTTAGGTTGTATTTATTAGCTTTCTTTGAAGCTGGCTATAGTTATGTGGCCAGTTCACAGTCACTGGGATACAAAAAGAAAATGTGACTTTTAGAAAGTGTTCTTAAAGGAAAGGAATGTGCTTTTTTTCAATGATCTTCTCCTTACTGTAGGCTGGAATGTGGATGGAAATGTTGACATTTTAGCATTTGTCTTAGACCATGCAGTGACTGTGAAATGGAAGCCCTGAATGGAGAAAACAAAATAGATGGAGCCCAAGTTCCTGGCACCAGGGAGCACCATTCAAGTCTTGGATGACCACATTTAAACCATACGAACAAGACATAGACTTTTATGCTCTTTGAAGCACTAGTATTTTATGTTTTCTGTTACTGTAAGTCAAACCTAACTCTTATAATTTTACATCTTTAGAGCCCTTGATTTAAAAATAACCTTTTTATTGTAAAAGAATTTTAACTTATAGAAAAGTTGCAAGTAAATACAAAAAAAGAAAAAAAACTGTCAGCCAAGGATACTATACTCAGCAAAGTTATGCTTCATACGTGAAAGAGAAATAAAGTCTTTTTCCGAGATAAGCAAAAGATGAGGGAATTCATCACCATTTAGACCAGCCCCACAAAGAAATGCTTCAGGTAATACTGTAACTGAAAGGACAATATCTACAATCATGAAAATACACAAAATTATAAAACCTACTGGTAAAGCAAATACAAAAATGAGGAAGAGAAGGGACTGAAATGTTTCCATTACAGAAAATCACCAAACTATAATAATAAACAATAAAAGAGAAATAAAGAAACAAAGGATATACAAAACAATCAGAAGTTAATAAAATTGCAAAGTATTTTGTGTCTACTTTTAATGTATGATCCTCTTATAAGAAACTGAATTATATCACGGTAAGTATATTTTCAATTTTGACCGCTAATAGCTCCCAATTTGAATATCAAAATAAGAAGAGATGAAAGATAACATCATGCACGATCTACATGCCTTCCCTTGCTTTTTGCGGACGATGGTGAACAGAGTGAGAGTGCTAGGGATTCTTAAGCTATTTTAAATATCAAATGCCTTTGTGACAGAACCGTTTGTAGTAATGGCTCTGAATCAAGTTCTAAAACCAGTGGTGATGTCATCTTTAAATTTCACAGTATCCCTTGTTAATGCACTTGATCTTAAAATAAGCGCACTGGGGGACACTTGCTTTGGCAGTCAAGAAAGTGTCCTAGTTTTTCTGCCTCTTCCTGCCTTGCATGGCAAAGAAAGGGAAGACCAGACACCCACGTTTCTCTCTCCTATTTAGGGCAGAGGCCTATTGCAAAACCAGCCCTTTTCAACTATTGTTAAAATCACTGTAGTTATCTGTATATTTTTTATAATTTTATTTTATTTTGTTTTATTTAACATTTTTATTTTTTAGAGACAGGGTCTCACTCTGTTGCCCACGCTGATACTGAACTTCTGGCCTCAAACAATTCTCCTGCCTCAGCCTCCCAAAGTGCTGGGATTATAAGCATGAATCACTGTGCCTGGCCAGTTACCTATATAGATAAACCCAATCCTTCATTTATAAATATGAATAATACATAAATAAGGATGAATAAAAAGGTTTACCAGGTATTTGAGGAAAATCAATGTCTTTATGTAAAAGGAGAAAACTGATCAAATTGGACTAATACTAGAGGAATTCAAGATAATGCAAAAACAGAGAAGGATTTAAAGTCACAGAAGGAGAACAAATTGCTATGAAAAAGGAATAACCTGAGTACAAGAAAAAAATTCTTTGAAACTAAAACCAATAAAATTATGTGACTGAAAGTAATTCCTAAAACATATGGTGTAAAAGACAAAAATATATTCATTTAATAGAAAAATTATAAGACATGGGGAATAGATTCAGAATTTCCAATGTGTATTTTTCCAGAAAAAAAGGAAGAGAGAGAATAAAGGAGGAAAAAGCAGCACCATCTTTTCCTATTTTATTACGTGAGCATATAAGAGCCTAAGACTTACTACCAAATTAATGACAACTTGTCTGGGAGATAAAGGTAAGGCTATACACAATGATTTCAGGAACCACTTTTCTGAGCTAATGCAATGTGTCAAAAAAATAGCTAGAGAATATTTCTCTAGGCGAAAAAGGACTTTCGTTCAAAAGAGCCCACTGAGTTTCAAATAATAATAATAATGATAACAACAACAACAATGATAGTAAATACCCCATTAGGATTTAGCAAATAAAACTACATATTTTTTTTGTGTTGAATTGTTTGAATTTTTTGTATATTCTTGATATTAGTCCCTTGTTGGATGAATAGCTTGTAAATATTTTCTCCCATTCAACAGATTGTGTTTTTACTCTGTTGATTGTTTGCTGTGCAGATTTTTAGTTTACTATAGTTTCATTTGTCTATTTTTGTTTTTGTTGCCTGTGCTTTTGAGGTATTAGCCATAAAATCTTTGCCTAGACAAATGTCCTGAAGTGTTTCCCCTATGTTTTCTTTTAGTAGTTTTGGAGTTTGGGGTCTTACATTTAAGTCTTTAATCCATCTTGAGTTGATTTTTATATATGGTAAGAGATAAGGCTCCAGTTTCATTCTTTTGCATATGGGTATCTAATTTTCCCAGCACCATTTACTGAAGATTGTGTTCTTTCCCAATGTATGTTCTCGGTGCCTTTGTTGAAAATCAGTTGACTATAAATATGTGGCTTTATTTCTGAGTTCTCTATTTTGTTCCATTGGTCTCTGTGTCTATTTTTATACCAATACCATGCTATTTTGGTTACTGTAGTCATGTAATACATTTTGAATTCAGGTTGTGTGATTACTCCAGCTTTGTTTTTTTGCTCTGGATTGCTTTGGCTATTGTGGCTCTTTGTTGGTTCCACACAAATTTTAGGATTGTTTCTTCGATTTCTGTGAAAAATGACATTGGTATTTTAAGAGGGATTGCTCTGAATCTGTAGAATGCTTTTGGTAGTATGGTTATTTTAATAATATTAATTCCTCTGATCCATGAACATAGGATATCTTTATATTTGTTTGTGTCCTCTTCAATTGCTTTCATCAGTGTTTTGTAGTTTACCTTGTAGTGGTCTTTCAACTCCTTGGTTAAATTTATTCCTAGGTATTTCATTTTTTTGTAGCTATTGACATTGTCTTCTTGATTTCTTTCTCAGCCAGTTTATTACGGTTGTATAGAAACACTACTGATTTTTGTATGTTGTTTTTGTGTCCTGCAACTTTACTGTGCTTATTCATCATATTTAAAGGTTTTTTGGTGGAGTCTTTAGGGTTTTCTAGATATAAAACCATGTCATCTACAAACAGAAACAGTTTGATTTCCTTCTTTCCAATTTTTAAGTCATGCATTTCTTTCTCTTGACTAGTTACTTTAGCTAAGATTTCTGGTGCTATGCTAAATAGGAGTCGTAAAAGCAGGCATCCTTATCTTATTCCAGCTTTTAGAGGAAAGGCTTTCAGCTTTCTCCCAGTCAACATGATGTTAGCTGTGGGTCTGTCATATGTGATGAGAACAACACACAGAGTCCCCGCCCTCTTGGAGTTTTAGGCAAATGAGTAAGACAGGTATTAATGAAATAATGAAACATATTAGAGTATCAATATAAAGTGAGAGACTATTATAAGAGAAATTATTAAGTGCCACAAGAATGTATCACAGAAGGACTTTGCTGGGTCAGGGCAGGGTGATCCAGGCTTTCCATGTACTCAAATTTAAAGGATAAATGGAAATAAACTACTCAAATGAGGGGCTGGAGCAGGAATATCACTTAGGGAAAAGAACACATGCACAAATGTCAAGGTGGGAGGGAGAATATTCCAGGTAAGAAGTTGAAAGGAGATCTTTATGGCTGGAGTACAGCAAGCCAGGAGGAAAGTGGAAGGCGATGAGGTTAGAAAGACTTTCAAGGTTAACATGATGTGGGACCTACAGCAGGCCACATAAAGTTATTTGTGTTTTTATCCTAAATAGAAATCCGTTCAAGATCTTAAAGCAGAAAGCACATGATCAATTGTATACACTGAAAACATTTTCTGAATGCAACGTAGCAAACAACTGGAAGAGGAGACCAGTCTAGTTCAGTCAAGATGAGAGAAAGAAATGTGGGCAGAATCAAGAGATATTTGAATATAGAAATGACAGGACTTGTCGATAATTTAGATGTGGTAATTGACAGCGAAGGGAAAAGAGGAGTCTACGCTGACTCTCACGTTTCAAGACTGTACAGTGGGGTGGGTAGTGAACCATTTTCTGACACAGAGACATACCGCAAACAAATTAGGTTTACGGTGATATGTTGATTTTTTTAGTTTGTTTTAAAAGCCTTGCATTCGGAGTGTCTTTACTGTTTTTCTGACATTCAAGTAGGCATTTCAGGTAGGCAGTTAAATATACGGAAGCTCAGAGGAAAGATCAGGACTAGAGACACAGTCTCTGCAGTGTTAGGCACATAGTTGGTAAATAAACCTCAGCCCCAGAGAGAATCCTTTATAGAGACAGTAGAGAAAAATGAGAAAAGATGAGAAACTAGGGCTCGAGTATAAACAGCAGGCAGGAGGAGGATGGCAGGAGAAGGCGGCAAGGAAGACTGAGAGCAGCGGGTGGGAATGTCGGGCTCTGTCGGGAGTTCATACTGTGATGACAGCCTTGGGATTCAAGGGCCCTAAACCCAGGCATATTCTACAGAGAAGTCAAGGAAGAGGAAGGCTGAAAGGGCAGACCGTTTAAGACTACAAAAGCTTCTGAAATATTACTGCAAGGATAAAGTTTGACAAATACCTCTTCAAGACGGTGGTGTGTGTGTGTCTGTGTGTATGTGTATGTGTGTTGGACCATTTGGGGAGCTGTCGGTCAAAGGATACAAAATTTCCATTAGACAGGAGGAATAAGTTCAAGACATCTATTGTACATCATGGGGACTATAGTCAATAATAATGTATTGTATACTGGAAAATTTCAAAAGAGTAGATTTTAAGTGTTCTCACCATAAAAAGGGATAAGTATGTAAGGTAATGCAATGTTAATTAGCTTGTTTTAGCCGTTCCACGATATATGCATGTATCATAGTGTTCTTTTATGCACTATAAATATATACAATTTTTATTTGTCAATTAAAAAGAATTGAATTAATGAACTAATTATTTAATTAAAATCATTTGGATCACTCTAAAGCTGAATTCTGAAATTATGCTGATAAGATTTAGTTTTGTTAAGGGTAGAATTTCCATAGAATATATGGAAATAGTAATTAGTTTTTTAAAACTGTCCTCAATATTTTGATGCTGACCTCAACTAAAAATATATGTAAACAATTTATGAATTTCCAGTCGCTTGGGGGACAGAATGGTTACTGGTTTCAATCCTAGAGCAAGGTTTCCTTAGATGGTTGGCCCAGGAACACCTAGTCGGTCCTTGACTAAAAAGGTAGATACTTCCCTCAGGGATGGTTGTCTGGACACTACAGTGTTAGACACTAAAAATCAAAATCATGGCCCATGAATACTTTGCCTTTACTGAAAGAACAGACCGAGTTAGAGAGAGGAGTACAGAGAGTGTGGTCCCTTTTCATCTCAGGAGAGATTAATTTTTTATTTTGCTCACTTTTGGAAGAATTGCTTTCAAAACTTGAACCTTTGGGAAAATCATACCATTTAATCATTTCTCTCCCCTTGGCATATCATGAATGATCTGATTTTTCTCTCACTTCAACTTTTCAAAAATTTCATAATGTTAAATTACCTCCTTCTGTAATTAAAATATTTTAGTGGGTAAGCAACCAAATTGCCCAAGTAAGAAAAACCTTTAGTTATTTTGAAAGAAAATTATAATTTTTATAGTTCTAATAGTTGTTATAATTCAATGGAATAGATTATATATGGATGTAATTCTCACAATAATAAATTCATAGTTTTTCTATATTGCTATAAATTCCGATAATCTCAAAGTGATTATTTCTCTTATATTTGGCTTTTTACCTTGGAAAATATTAATATTAGAAAAACTTTGTGCAAGATTTCAGTATATTGACTAAAAGGATAATAGATTATGTTAATAAGATTACTATTCTTTTTTAATCATTTCTTTTAAACTGGCTTTCTCAACCTAAACAAATATGTCTAGTCTCTCTCCATATCCATGCTGTGTATTATAACTTGGCAACCTGAACTAACATTCCATAGCCACTCAGGCACCTTCAGAGATTAATGTTCATTGGGGGCTTGAGCTCAGCAGCTTATTTATATGTTTGCTTTTTAAAACAAAATGTTGTCCTGTGCTTTAAATTTCAAAATTCTCCAAAATTTTCTGTTCTTTTGCTGAATGTATACTTGGTCACTGGGTCACAGTGCAGCCACTGAATTCAGTGTTTACACCTGTATCTTGGATACTCCTTTTTATTCAGGAAGCACAGAAGTGGCTCACTTGAAAATGAGTAGTCTAGTAAAATATCTTTTGCAGAATTATTTCCTATATTTCTAGCATAAATTCTACCAAATATTAGCACAACTGTGTAGCACTTCTAACTATTGATTTACTATTTGAAAGCAAATGTAGACCCTGATGAATTGTCCTAAGTTCAAATGCACTAATTTTCCATTTCACATCAAATTGCAAGATACTTGTAGGTCTCTATTCAACACTTCGATTTTGATCCACAAGCAACAAAGTACCACTAAGAATAAATTCATCTTGATGGTGTATCTCCCATATAAGTAAGAATAAAGAAACCGAAGGCAAGTAAGTGCTTTATTTTCTGTCAGGGTAAATGGTAAAGCAGTAAAGATCAGCATCTCCTGGAAAAGGGGAAAACTTCACATTTTCCCCAGAAGTCTGCAAATTCATTTGGGCATCAAGCATTATTCACAGATGACATCAAAACTATTACTCACGTATATATGCATGGGAATTTTTTCCAATTTATGTAGGTGTGATTATATTTAATAAAACACAGACTCAATTAAACATGACTTAATTTATAGTAAGTAGTCTTTTTGACAAGCTGACAAAATTGGGTGGTGGATTTTTCTCAAGGACTACTAAAATTTCAATTAAGTGAATGTCTATAAAATGCTTCCAAATTTAAAAGAGCTATTGAATGTGTGCAAAGATTTACATATGGGGATGTTCAATGTATCACTGATAATAGCTGTGAAAATGTGAAATAACCTAAATAAACAACAACAGAAGTTTGCTTAAATAAACTGTGATATATCCATAATAATATGCTCCTTTTAACTTGCAAGAATCACAGACACAGTCAGATAATTTTAAAATAATAGGTGTCGCAAAGAAGCATTAGAATCTCTGCTGTAGGACATAGCAATAGCTCTAACCCTTCTCTTCTCAAGGTGTCTCTGATGTACAGTTGCTGAAGATACCAGTCCCCCTGTTTCTCTCCAACTCAGCTGCTATAAGCAGAGATCTGATCAGCTTATTAGTCTCTATCACATATGGAGCATCTCCTGTAATCATAATATGTGGGCAGGAGGCTGAGGTGGGGTAATAGACTTTCCCAACTATCAAAGGATAAGAGCAAATGTGGCTATTAAAAATATGACAAACCTTTCAAAAGTATGTGAAATTATTCCTTTAAATAATAACACATAAGTCATGATTTTACATTATTTGGAATAGTTTCATAACACACAATTTCAACAATATTGAAAACTAAAGCAAAAAAAACTGTAAAAATTTTTGTGTGACTGAACTGAGATGACATATCTGTCATAAATTTCTGCTTGGCATTCTCTTTTGTCATTCTATCAAAAAGAACTTACTTATTAATGTCAACACTGATGCTACTTTGCACGACAAGGAATCTAAATCTCTTGTTCCTTTGGCATTTTGGCTAAGATTGGTTATAGTTTCTTAGTAAATGAATTAGCAGAGCATCTCTTTTTCTTCTTAGCAATCTCTCCATATAATGCCTCTTTACCTGCATTAGTTTTTCTCTATGTATACTCATATTCCCTATGTATACATCACTATTGTTTCTTCTCTCTCCTGATTCAGAATTTCTGAGAAAGGTTGGTCTGGAGTAACTGACGTTCCAAGGTTAGAAGAAATAACCAGGCCCAAGTAAGAAATGATGTTTCAGTACCACGGATAGCAGCACACTTGTTTCTCTAAATACTAACCCGTTCTCCTCCACATTTTGGTTGTTATATCATTGGAAACATTCCTCTTAACCAATCATTGGCTCAGGCTAAGAATTTTGGGCCAAAAAGTTCTAGTCATACTAACCAGACTGGCAATACCCTTTGGTAAAGGATCAAGATTTTTCCCCAAAAAACCTACTGTGTACCAATACTTTTATTAAAAATAAATTTATGAAAAATTTAATTAAAGCAGACGTACAAAATACAAGCCCTAATTTGTTTGTTATTATTAATATTGTATGAAAACAAGCACGACCGTCTGACAAATTGCTACAGAAGTTTTAAATGCTAACTCTCCAGTGATATACTTACTTCGTCACACACAATGCCATAGACAATATGCCCTCCCCCCAAATTCATATGCTGGAACCTAATCCCCAGTGTGATAGTATGTGGAGGCAAGGCCTTTGGGAAGTGATTAGATCATAAGGGCGGAGCTCTAGTGGATGGGATTAGTGCCCTTATAAAAGAGGCTTCAGAAAGATCCCACTTCCCTTCCACCACGTGAGGACTCAGCAAAATCATGGCCACCTATGAACCGAGAAATGGGCCCCCAACAGATACCAAACCTGATAGTGCCTAAATGGACTTCCTGGCCTCCACAACTGTGAAAAATAAATTTCTGTTATTTATAAGCTATTCAGTCTATGGTATTTTGTTATAGCAGCCTGAACAAAGTACGATGGATGGTTAATAAACAGTTTTCAGACCGGCATTATTCCACAGACCACTCTTTAAATGGTAGTGACTAAGAACAAGTTGAACAGCAATAGAATAATTGCAATGGACTCTATGATTGGCAAGCACAATAAAGTTCCAAGTTCCCAAAAAATGAACACTATATAAACATTTAAGATGAATACAAGCAAAGAATATTTATTGATATGCAGAGTTTTTCCATATATTAATTGAGAAAAGCATATTAGAAAACAATATGATTCCATTTTTGTTATAGAACAACAGCATGTTAAAAGAGTCAGAAAATATAACAGTGGTTATCTCTTAGTAATGGGCTTATAAGGAATTTTTTCCCTTTGTTGTTAATATTTTATTATTCATATATCTTAATTTTGTACAGTTATCATGTGTTTCTTTTATTAAAATATTAGAGCTCATTGAAATGGACTATTATTTTAAAACTGATCATTCAGTATTTTTATTTTTCAGTCTAGTATTTATTTTCAATCTAGTATTTATTTTTATTTTTCAATCTAGTATTTTTATTTTTCAATTTTTCAATTACATGTCCCTATGTCCTTTGATAAAGTGCCTGGATTGACACCTCTATAAATGAAGAACCCAGCCTTAGAACCTGATACAATGTAGGCACCTAAGAAGCATTTATTGTATGGAAATGGAAAAGCTGAAGTTATTTGGTTTTCATTTTCAAAATATTTAGTTTCAAACATGAATTTTGTTGAATACCATCAATTTCATATGGCTTAACCTAACATTTAATGAAGTTATATCTAAATAAAATTTCCTATTCTTCTTTGAACTAACAATCATGTGTTTATAAAAATGGATGATCATTATTTTTCTTTATTTTACAAAAATATATTTTGGTATCTCCATTTAAAAAAAAAACACTTCACAAAAAATGAGCCAACTTGAACTGACATGAGCTTGAAATGCAAATTTCTGCTTGATTTCTATATTGCAAATTATCTTCAAAAATTAATCCTTATCTCCCTAGGCCAGGCCTTTGACATATCTGGAACAAAACTCAGCTAAATATTAAAATAGGAGGATGAAAACAGTTCAAAACATGGAAACATATTAGCAAATCTAAGTTAGAGGAGTTTATGCCTTCTGGGATGGAAAACACTTATGATACTGATATTTGTAAAGTAGAATTTGTAGCATATTAATTAAAACTATTAAATGTATAGGTTTTTAAAATAGTGAATCACTTAGTACTCTACTACCTCATTAATATGGTATCAATCTATTTAGGATAATGCATAATAGCAGAGCACTTGCTCAGTAGATTATTCTATTACACTTCAACTACAAAAAGAATGAATAGTCCTAAACCTTTTACTTAAATTTTTATATTTTGTATTTCAAATTATCTAAGTTTTATGATGCTTTAGATTTACATTTTACTAATATACCCACACCTCTATAACTGAAGACTCGTAGTCAGGATAAAGGGAATTATTAGAAGCAAAATCAGAAAAATAACACCTTTGGAAACCTAGTCCCCTCCCCTGTCCACCAAAGAGATCGAGGGCAAAGAGGTCCCACAAGGCACGCAGCAGCATCTGCTGCAGTAACTAAAATAATGGGAGAATCATTTTTGGTCCTCCCTTATTTACCTGGGCCCTAAAAGGGAAGTAGGAAAAGATATCCTCAAATGCCACCAAGATCTACCTTATTGTGCCAGCAGTGAGCAGGTGAGGAAAGAGCCACCTTCAGTAAGGCAGCTTGGAGAAAGCATGCAAGTTGCACTTCTCGTTCTTATCATCAAAAGATCCCCTCCAAAAAAATCAAGAAAGCAACACCTGCAGAGAGCCTATGATCACTCATGTTTGGGATAATCACGACAGGTCGTCTAGCCCCCTCTTTGCTACCTGTTGGCACACAGGGAGTGCACCCACCTTCCAGTGGCTTCTTTGGTGTTTTGCTTACTGAAGCCTACATTCGGCTTATGTCATCAAGGCCTCAGCAGAGGGCTGCCTAGAAAGAGTAAGCTTTTAGTGAGAGAACCAGCCCTATGGATCGATCCCTGGTTCTTACCACACAGCTATCATGATAAATGAAATAGGATGATAACAACAAATGGCCTTGATTTTCTCTTTGTTGGTGGATTTCATGGGGGTGGGGAGTTGCAAGGAAGCAATAGAAAGTATAAATGTCCTAAAAGGATAACTATTCAGCTCTGAAATTGTGCTTAAATAAACCTGGAGAAAAATACTGCAGTGTGGTCGTATTGCTCAATTGTAGCCCATTTGTAGAGAAGAAAAAGGCAAAACAGTATGGGTGAAAAGCAAGGGATTTACCACCTTGGCTTTAAAGGCTCCTACATTTATGAATTTAAGTTAAGAGTTTAACTGTTTTCCCAGCAGCCTTAACTGATCTTATATGATCGCCATCAAGAAAGATGGGAATGGTTCTGATAAGCAAGATGGTACTAACACAAAATTATTAATAGATCTAGGAATAAAAAAACACACTCCATGATGTAATAAATTACTAAATTTAAAGACAACAAATGAATTCCTGGGCAAACCTGACAGATGCTTTCAAAAGTAGATTCTTTATTTTTCTTTCTTTCTTTTTTTAAGACAGGGACTAGCTCTGTGGCCCAAGCTGGAGTGCAGTGGGACAATCATAGCTCACTGCAGCCTCCGACTCCTGGGTTCAGGTGATCCTCCCACCTCAACCTCTCAAGTAGCTAGGATTATAGGCACGCACCACAATGCCTGGCTAATTTTTTATTTTTTGTAAAGAAGGGGGTCTCACTATGTTTCCCAGGCTGATCTTGAACTCCTGGCCTCAAGCAATTCTCCTGTGCCTCAGCCTCCCAAAATGCTGGAATTACAGGCATGAGCCACTGCACCCAGCCAAAAGTAGATTCTTGAAATTGCCGCAATCCTCCACCTCATTGCTGTTACTTTCCACTAACAGGCAAATTTTTAAGAGCCATATTTGCTAGCTATATGAGCTAGTTGCATCTTATTGTCGTCAAACAAAAAGGACAATATAGACATATTGAGATACTGGTCCCTTTGAAACTAATGGTTTCATTCTCCACAGATTAATGGTCCAATATGTTAGGTTCATTTCAAAAAAAATTCCCCTGTGTGAGAAAAATTGTGGATTTTATGTCAGTATTCTTAGGAAATACTTATTTTGAAATATAATTCCAGTTTAGTTACCTAGCAGAAACAAGTGAAAATTGCTTCTGTGGTCATTAAGATAGAGTGATTTCAGGTTTCAGTAATTCCAAATTGTGTTTACTTGTGATGGTCATAACAATAGAGTAACAGATCTGCAGCCATACCTTAGAAATAGAGAACTACTCTGATA